>JABFAF010274136.1:0-18080 GCA_013677275.1 Gossypium schwendimanii | reverse complement strand
GATTAAAACAGTTTGGCAAAAAAAAAAAATTGAAGTTAAATAAATCAAGTATCAAATTGAAATTAAAATGAAATTAGGGAGTATAAATTATAAGTAATAAAAAAAGCTACTAAGGATTAAAAAGTAACAAAACCAAAATCGTAGGATAAAAACAAAAGAAACAAGAAACAAGGCCAAATTGTAAACAGTTTAAAATCAGAATGACTAGGGCAGCAATTAAACGTGCGGATTCTATTTGGAAACCAAGTCTAGTTTTGGGTCATCGAAAACGACACTGTTTCAGATGTCCGTCTCCTCAAATAGTCCAAGGACCAAATTGAAAATAAAGTAAGATTAGGTGATAAAATTAAAAAAATAGAAAGGTATTAAATTGAAGCAGGCCGAAAAAGTGGAAGGACTAAAGGTGCAATTAGACCATTAACGTGAAAACATGCGGATCTTAGGATCGGGTCAGGTCGATGCGCAGGTCTGCTTTGAAACGACATCATTTTGGCCACTGGGATTAAGGCCCAAAACGACACCATTTTAATCCTTTATAAAAGCCAATTTTTTTAAAAAAAATTCATTTTGCATATTGTTGGAAAAAATTTTTTGGAGAGTTCTCCTCACTCACTCCCTCTCTACCCCTATGACCATCTTCCGGTCCCTGGACCACCGTGGCGGCCGTTGGTTGCCGGCGACGGCGCTGCAATCTACGGTGGCTAAAAAATTGAAACAAGGACATTTTCTTTAGCTTTTTGATTTCCCAGATCAAAAATATCATCTTTCATCGGAGATGGTGGCCTCAAGTCCCTCCACGATGGCACAAAAATAAAAAAAGGTAAGATCTCGATTTTTCTATGCTTGTTTCTTTTTTTAAAAAATAAAAAATAAAAACGAAGAGAGAAAATGAATAAAAGATCACCTTTTAAAATTTTCTTTTTCTTCTTTTTCGGTTCCTTTATAAAAAAATACATTGATTTGTTTGTGGCTTTTATAGTCGAAAAAAATACAATATTTTTGCTACTGTTTCTTTTTGCCTCTATGTCTGTCCTTCTTTTTTGCCTTACTCATAGGTATGAAAGCCAGCTGTGTATGGAGGTGCTGGCTTGGAGGTACGGAGGTTGACGTGGTGATGTGGCGCGTGGTGGGCATGCTGATGTGTGACGCTGGAATCTAGGGTTTCTGCCTCTTTTTTCTTTTGCTGAAAATATTTAGTTTTTGGGCCATATTGGGCCACTAGGATTTTTTGTATTTTGGGTCAAAGGCCTAGTAAATTGGGTTGTTTGTAAATGGTCATTTGGACTTTGGATTATTTAATTATTTTAATTTTATTTATTTTATTTTTTGTTTCCCCTTTTTTATTTCTAATTTTCTTTGTAGGGCTCGGGCTAAAATTGGGCTCTACAGCTGCCCCTATTTGCTTGTTGTCGTGTAATGAGAACGAAGTAAAGATTTTTAAGAAATACCAATTTTGCCCGGTCTTGCTGAGTCTCGACTTCTTTTAATGTTTTTCTTCTCCAAGTAGCCTCATTCCATCCCACTGCATCTTCAAGGGTATAGGAATTGGTGCTTCAATCTACTCCACTATAACTTTAGGGAAAGAAGACTTATAGCTTTAATCTGCTCTACTGTAACTTCAGGGAAAGAAGACTTGTAACTTTGATCTGTTTCACTACAACTTTAGGGAAATAAGATCCACTTTCTTTAGTCTGCTCCACTGCAACTTTAGGGAAATAAGACTTGAAACTTCAATCTATTCAACTGCAACTTCAGGGGGTAAGGTTTGCTATGATCTGCTCTATTGCAACTTCAGAGAGATAAGATCTGTTATCTTCAGTCTGCTCCACTGCACATTCAGAGAGATAAGACTAGTGGCTTTAATCTACTCCACTGCAACTTCAGGGAGATAAGATTCGTCATGATGACTTCAATCCATCCCACTACAACTTCAGGGGGTATATGATTTGTGGATTCACTGATCTTGTTACACCATCCTTTGGGGAAAATGACCTGTAGAATCCATTTCATGGGCTTATGTTTATGCCAAATGATTAGGATGTCATGATTAGAATGAACCAAATGCTCATAAGTAGATATGTATGAATGATATTTGCATGAATGTAGATTGTCATTTTTTTGTGAATGATCCCTTTTGAATGCTTAGGTTGTCATTGCTCGTTGTTCATCAAGGTTCTATCACTGATGTGTTACCATGCCTTCTTGTTCAACTGGTATTGTTAATAGGAAATCCAATGAAATAGTCACAATTTAGACTATTCTTTCTCAAATGTTTTTCAACCCTTAAGTTTGGTTAGTTCTAAATAGTAGTCATGTTTCAGGTTATCGTATTATTTAGAAGCTTTTAGAGTAATATGCAGAACTTATTTTGCTTGAATATTATCAGTCCATTAATCATTATTTCAATGAAAAATGCTTGAAAAAGATTATCACAATGGACAAAATGAAATTCTATTGAGAGCAAAGCTCGAAATGAATAAATTAATCAAGATAGCAATTTTTTCTAAGATACAAAATGAATAAGATAAAAACAGTTGCCCCATATATCGTAGCATGAGCTTCTCCACATAAACTTCTTGAGGACCCTTTTGAACTTGATATGTGTTTCGAAGATTCAAAATGCTTTGTTTATGCCCCAAGATGTAGCATCCCTCCTTCTTGTTAATTTGGAGAGGACAAGACTAACACATGCCCCATCTTCGATCAAAATTTGAGTTTCCCTTTTTTGGGTTTTCAACTCAAAATCTATTTGGTCTCAAGGTGCCCTTTGCGGGTTTTTCGCATTGGCCTCTCTTTTTTTTAAGGTCACAGAGCGCCCTTTGCGGGTTTCGCATTGGTCTCTCCCGTTTTTTCTTAGGTGAAGTACTTCTTGAATGAATCAAAATTTACAGGATTAGGCAAGTTTTGACTATCCATCTCGGTCAAAATCAGCGCTCCTCCGGAAAAGGCCTTTTTTACCACATAAGGTTCTTCCTAATTTGACATCCATTTCCCTCTAAAATCTTTTTGAATGGGAAGTATCTTTTTTAATACCAGGTCCCCCTCATGGAATTCTCTAAGATGAACCTTTTTGTTATAAGCTCGCATCATTTGTTTTTAGTACATCTCACCATGATGGATAACCCTTAGCCTATTTCCTTCAATCAAGTTCAACTCATCATATTGAGATTGGATCCATTCTGCTTCATCTAATTTATTTCTAACAAAACTCAGAGAGAAGGAATCTTGACTTCAATAGGCAAAACTGCCTCCACTCCGTAAACCAAAGAGAAAGGCATTGCCCCGGTGGAGGTCCTGACAGATGCCCGATAAGTATAGAAGGAAAATGGTAATTTCTCATGCCAATCTTTATAAGTCTCAGTCATTTTCCCCACAATCCTTTTAATGTTTTTATTGGTTTCCTCCACTGCACCATTCAATTTTGGGCTATATGTTAATGAATTATGGTGTCTGATCTTGAATTGACTGCAGACCTCTACTATTGTGATGTTGTTCAAATTCAGCACATTGTTAGATATGATTCTTTCTGGCATTCTATACCGACATATGGTATCTTTTTTCAAGAATTTGCTGACTGCTAACATTCTGACATTGGCATATGAAGTAGCTTCCACCTATTTAGTAAAGTAATCAATAACCACGAAGATGAATCATTGCTCATTAAAAGTTATTGGCTATATTGGCCCAATGACATCCATGCCCTATATGGAGAAAGGTCAGGGAGAAGTCATGACATGAAGAGGTGAGGGAGGCACATGAATTTTGTCTCCATAAATTTGGCACTTGTGACATCTCTTGGCGTAATTAATACAATCCCCTTCCATGGTGGACCACTAATACCATAATCTCATAATTTGCCTGGCCATTGTAAAACCATTAGCGTATGTTCCACAGACGCCCTCATGGATTTCTTCCAAGATTTTTTTAGCCTCAACAGTGTCCACACATCATAATAGTACCTAATCCTTCTTTCTTTTGTATAGGACCTCACCGTCCAAGACATAGTCACTAGCCAGTCTTCTCAATGTCCTCTTATCATTCTCGATTACTTGGTTAGGGATTCACGATTCTTCACATATCGTAGTATATCGTGGTACCAAGGGTGACCATCCTCTTCTTCTTCATCAATGCTGTAACAATGAGCCAAAACTTCATAAATACTCATCTGGATAGGTTTTATGTCCTTTTGTTTGTTCACTTTGATCATGGAAGCTAAAGTAGCCAACGTGTCAGCCATCTGGTTTTCATCTCACGGGAGGTAGCAGAAAGTGATTTCATCAAACTCCTTAATTAATTCGAGAACTAGCTTTCGATAGCTGATTTTGGGGTCTCTCGTCTTCTATTCACCTTTGAGTTGATATATCACTAATGCAGAATCCCCATAAACCTCTACTTTGATCTTATGTTCTACGACTGCACGAATGCCCGTGATGCAAGCTTCGTATTTTTCCATGTTGTTTGTGCAATCAAAATCCAATTTAGTAGTAAAAGGATAATGATCTTCATTTGGGGATATTAGGACTACCCCAATTCCATTATCCACGGTGTTTGAGGCTTCGTCGAAGTTTAGTTTCCAAGGATGACCTTCTTGGGAGTCTTTTTTAGTGGTTGCCACATACATTAGATCCTCATTTAGGAAATCAAAGTTTAGTGGTTCATAATCTTCTAGAGCTCTACTAGCCAGAAAATCTGCTGTTGCACTCTCTTTTACAGCTTTCTAGTTCACATAGACTATATCGAACTCGAAAAGTAGAATTTGCCATCGGGCCATTCATCCATTCAAAATAGTCAATTCCATCATGTATTTTAGAGGGTCTAGTTAAGAGATGAGCTAGGTTGTATGGTACAACATGTATTGTCTCAATCTCCGAGTCGCCCAAATTAAGGTACAACACAAATTTTCATTCGAGGAATATCTTGTCTCGTATTCAGTAAACTTCTTACTGAGGTAATATATCGCTATTTCTTTTCTCCCTGACTCATCATGTTGGCCCAATATGCATCCCATGGAATTTTCAAATACTGTCAAGTACAGTATCAACGATTTATCTGGGCTAGGCGGCATCAGTATTGGGGCATTAGACAGGTAATGCTTAACCTTTTCAAAAGTTTTCTGGCACTCCTCATCCCATACACCTAGATTATGTTTCTTAATGAGATAAAGTATGGGGTAACATTTCTCAATTAATTATGAAATGAGCCAGGCGATGTAATTTAGTCTTCCTAGAAAACCCTGAACTTTTTTTTAGTACGCGACGGAGGAAATTCTTGTATAGCCTTGACTTTATTAGGGTCAATCTCAATCCTCTTTTCACTGACTACGAATCCTAGCAGTTTTCCCAACCTAGCTCTAAAGGTGCATTTTGCTGGATTAAGCTTGAGCTGAAACTTTCTTATCCTTAAGAATAGTTTCTTGAGGACTTGCACATGCTCCTTTTCTATTCTAGACTTTACAATCATATCATCGACATACACTTCAATATCTTTATGCATCATATCATGGAACAGGGTTACCATGGCTCTCTAATACGTTACTCTCGCATTTTTCAGTCTAAATGGCATCACTTTGTAACAAAATTTTCTCAACATAGTTACAGATGTGGTCTTCTCCATGTCTTCAGGATGCATCTAAATTTGGTTGTATATGGAGAAACCATCCATAAAAGAGAACAGTGAGTAACCTGTCGTATTGTCCACTAAGATGTCGCTATGAGGCAATAGGAATTTGTCTTTCGGGCTGGCTCTATTCAAATCCCTGTAATTTACACACATTCATACTTTTCCATCTTTTTTAGGGATGGGGACGATATTGGCTACCCATTCTGATTATTTAACCACTTGTAAGATTCCAGTATCAAATTTCTTCTTAACCTCTTCTTTTATTTTCAGTAAAACATCGGGCCTCATCCTTCAGAGCTTCTGTTGAATTGGTTACATTTTTCTTTTATGGGAAGTTAGTGTATCACGATATCAGTACTTGACCCGGGCATGTCTTGATAGGACCACACGAAGACATCCTTGAGTTTTTGAAGTAACTCAACGAGGTCTTGCTTTATCTCTACGGCAATGCAATCTCCAGTCTTCACCTCTTTTCCCTCTCCTAAAATTACAATTTCCACTAACTCTTTGTGAGGTAAGATTTGTTTCTCATCTTGTTCTACCATCCTCAACAAATTAAGAGATATGTTATAGTCTTGATCATCTTTAAAATCCTAAGAATCCTCCATACACATATCTTGCTCAAAAGGAGACTCTAAGTCATTAGCAGCGTTGCTCATATCTGGAGGCCTGTTATTGGAGTGAAGGAAGATCCAAGAAACAAAAGAATCTAAGAAAAATTATATGTATAGCATGATTATGAATGGAATAGAAAGAATAAAAGAATATTTTCTCAAAATGAGACAAAAAGATGTATTTTTATTGAAATAATAAATATTGGGTGTATACCATTTCACAAAAAGATTCTTATTGCTCTTAGGCTTCGAGCAAGAAGTGTGTTTTAGACATTACTCTGAATTGGCTCAAAAAATTACAGGAATCTCTTCCGCAGTCCAATTATTCAGAACACTTCTAGGTTCATAAGGCAAATGCCTGATAAATTCTCTTATTCAATTCCTTATTCAAATATGGTGTTGATGTTTAGGTTTCCCAACATTTCTTCCGTGGTTTCCCTCCTTGACATCTTCTGTTCAGGATAAATAGTTCCTCTTGATACGAATGTTCTAGATATATGGGGAAAGGTCATTGGTTCCCATTTGATCTTTTTCCTACTCAAACGTGCTCTCCTCCTTTCCTATTTCTTTTCTAACTCCTTCCTCATTTACTTCGCATATTACTTATATCTTAAGCCAAAGTGGTCTCGTTTGTCCATTAACATGGGTATCTCAACCCTCCATTGGATGTATTTCCTGAGTCCTTTTCCAGGCAAGGCTCCTTTCTCAACTGTTAACTGTAGGCCCATCTTTGTATTTTTGGATATTTTGGGCATCGGGATCTTATTCCCTTTGACAATGAAGGTTGCATTTACAAATTCCAAAGGTTGAAAGGAACATTCAATCGCTTCATCATCTGCCCCTAAATATGGTGCGTCATTGGTTACAGATCCAGTGATGTCTTCTTATACGTTTATCGTTACCAGTCGACCTTCTGTTACCAACTTTAGCATTTGGTGTAGTGATAAAGGCACTGCCTCCGCTGAATGAATCCAAGGCCTCCCCAATAAGCAATTATAAGAAGGTTTGATGTCCATCACTAGGAAGTCTACCTCGTACGCGTTAGGGCCAATCAAAGGAGTATTTCAATCCTTCCCATTACCCTCATTTTGGTACCATCGAATGCCCTCACTATTTTTTGGCATGTTTTCATATGAGAGCTATCCACGACAACCTATTCAATGTGGATAGGGGTAAGACATTTAGGGCTGACCCATTATCAATTAGCACCCTAGGCAGTGTATGTCCCCTTGCAACTGCTGGTAACGTGTAGAGCCTTGGTCGATCCCATGCCCCCTGGTGGTATTTCATCATCATTAAAATAGATGAAATTATCGGTGCTTATGTTACTAACCAGACGGTCTAGCTTGATGACGTAGATATCATTAGCGACATAAGTTTCATTTAATACTTTCATCAATGTGCTACAATATGCGAGCTGGTTGTTTATACAGCTGCTCTACAATGGTATACTTGCTGTGCTTTAAGAATTTCAAGAATTCTTTAGCCTCTCTCTTCTGGGCCTTTTCCATATTCATAAAATTCAATTTCTTTATTATCCATCAGGTTTTGCACTATGGCCCTAAACTCGGTGTACTTTTGTATTTCATGACCCTCATTAGCATAGAACTCACAGTAGTTCCTCATCTTTTCAGATCTCTTTTCTAAATCCTGTTTGATTAATTCTCCTTCTACCATCTTTTTCCAAACCCATCATAGTGGGGCCTTTACTTCTGCCATATCAAATTTTTTTTCTTACCCCTACCTTCAATTATCCCATTTACCCCTTGGTCAATATGACTGGGTAACAGATTTCCTGCCACATTTGGTCGTGATGGGTCGTCAAACTTTACAATTCCTATTTTAATGAACCTCTCGATAAACTTTTTAAATGTGGTGCAATTTTCAATTGAATGTCCGGTGATTCCCTCATAGTATTCGTATTGAGCATTTGAGTCATACCATTTGGGAAATGGAGGTTGCATAGGTTTTAGGTAAAAGGGGGATACTACTTGTGCGTCAAGCAGGCTTTGATGCAACTCCCTGTATGTTATTGGTATAGGTGTGGACTGAGGCATTTCTATGTTTGTCCTTGTGTAGGATTCTTGCCTTGGGGGGCCCTGATGGCTATTGATTATTATCTTTGGTTGGCCCATAGTGATTGGTTTTGAATAACCCTTGTTGTACATGCTTGCGTTATTCACCTCATTCTCTCTTTTCCTTGAGGCTGATCTTTTGGTGCTCTCCCCCGTGTCTATCTTACCACTTCTAATTACATTTTCAATCATTCTGCAAGACATCATTATGTCTGAGAAGCTTTTAGTAGCGTTTCCCAACATGTGATTGATGAATGGGGTTTTTAAAGTGTTGATAAAAAGCATTGTGGTTTCTTTTTCCAAGAGAGGTGGCTGGACTTGCATTGTCACATCTCTCCACCTTTGGGCATACTTCTTAAAGCTCTCATTTTACTTTTTTCCATATTCTGCAACGTAATTCTATTAGGCGTCATATCCATCACATGACTATATTGCTTCATAAAAGCTTGTGCTAGGTCCTTCCATTAATTGATCTTGGTACGGCTTAATTGGTTGTACCATTTAGATGTTGACCTAACCAGACTGTCTTGGAAACAATGAATTAAGAGTTGATCATTATTGATGTATCATGTCATTCGTCTGCAGAACATAGTGATGTGAGCTTCGGGATGGCTAGTCCCATTATACTTTTCAATCTCTGGAGTTTTGAACTTGGGGGGAAGCACTAGGTCTGGTACCAAGCTCAAGTCTTTAGCATAAATTCCATAATGATAACCAGTGTTTTTCATTGCTTTGAATTTTTCTTCTAACCATCTACATCGGTCTTTCAGCTACTTTGGCAGTTCCACTCTCATGTTTTCCATTTCTGCCATATCATCTAGATCATGAATAATGAGATTAGTTAGATTATCCCCTGGATTAGAACCTGAGCCTATTTGATAGTTCATTGGTGCCAAAGTACTGGCCTGAAACTATTGAGGCCTGATTGTAACAGGCGCCCTTCGTGGGTATGCCTCTGGTTTTTTCTGGACATTTATCAGGGTAAAACCTAGGTTGTATATAAGATCTTTATTATTATCTCCTGAATTGGCCACAGTGCTCTTCCCCTTTTTGAGTCCCCTAGCCAGCAACTGAGTTAGTTGGCTTATCATGCTTCTTTGGGATTCCTGGATATGATCCCTCATATCCTATTGTACTTTTGCTAACTATTCTTGTAGCTACATTTGTAGCTGATCTTACATTTCTTTTTGAATATGTTCTAGCCTTTCCAATCTTTGGTTCATTACTTTTGTTTTAGGCGAGTACCGTAACAATGTTTGTTGGTAGACTTTTGTTGGTTTCCAGATTAACTGAAATAATTTCATTTAATTAGGGTCTTTGCGAAATTTAATGCATATGATGCAATGTAATGCATGTGATGAATGCAAAAAGGTGTTGACTCTGATTCAATTCTGTTTAGAATAAATTTTCTAGAAAATAAAATTCTTTACATAAAATGGATTACATATATGGTTTTGCCCTAATGCTCAAAGTCTTGACTTTCCTAAGAAGCAAAGCTTTAGCACGTCAGCCTGAACTGCTAGGGTTTGCAAATGATTGGCCATCTCTCGTATTTGAGCCACAACTTTACCCATAATATGATCTCTATCCCTAACTTGACCTTTAGAACGTGGAGTTGCTCATTTCAATGCTCATTATTTTCTTCAAGGAGTTCAACTCGGAGTTCACAATTTTGTAACGCGGTCTCAAGCTCCTCTATCTTCTTTTCAAGCTCTTTAGTCTTGTTTAAGCTCACCTTGAGTTCAATTGTAGAGTTGTGACTACAATACTGATGAAGTGACCTTTCTAGTTCTGCTACGCTAGCCTTTAATTTGATTTTTTTCATTTTGGCTTTCTAACAAACTCTTTTCTAGGGCCTCTTTTCGAACTTGAGCGTCTTGGAATTTTTTCTCCCATCGATTGGCTCTAATATTTTCTTCTTGGATCTCTTGTCGCCATTGCTCTGACATTTTCCCCAATTCGGTGGTTCTCATCGATAAACATAACTTCTTATAATTCATTTTCAAACTATCCAAATCTTCTTCAGCCTTGTTTTTTCCATTTCTCAATTTTTTGGCCTCTAGCTTCTAAACATCAACATCTTATCTTAAATGCATTTTTTCCTCCTCCAATTGCTCTATCTTCTTTCCTAGCTCTAAATTTCTCTTTTCAAAATCCTGCTTTATGATCTCTATCTCGGATGAACCACTTGCAGGTGTTCTTGCATCGATCGAATGCCTTCTTGACTTGGCTCGGGGATGCTGTCATTAACTCTTTTACTCCACCTCCCATTATATTTGGGGGTCGACATCAGTCCTACAGTAAAACTTTTCATCCAACGGGTTTGGTTTTAGGCGTTAGACATTTCTCAAATCTTTTTCTTGTAGTTATCACCCTTATACGAAAACTTGCACTGAGCTAACCCTTGTGTTGCTGGTATGAACTATCTTGATCTATACTATCTCAATAAGAGCAAGGGAGCATATCTGATAGCTCCCCAAATCCCAACTAGAGGGACCCGTCAAAGTCTCTACATCTGTATAGAATCTCATCAGGGACCATCCAAGGGGCTCTCCATTCGACGTCATCGTCTTGGAGATTTTGGAGGATCGCTATCCATTTTTTCCTCTAACATGTAGTCTCGCCTCAGTGTAGCCACTAATTCTTTCAATAGCTTGTGTTGCTGGTATGAACTGTCTTGATCTATACCATCTCAATACGGACAAGGGAGCATATCTGATAGCTCTCAAAATCCTAAGTAGAGGGACCTAGTCAAAGTCCCCACATCGGTATAGAATCTCATCAGGGACCATCCAAGGGGCTCTCCATTTGACGTCCTCGTCTTGGAGATTTTGGAGGATCGCTATCCATTTTTTCCTCTAAAATGTCATCTCGCCTAGGTGTAGCCACTAATTCTTTCAATAGGGAATAATTCTCAGAGAATACCCGATAAGAGACTTTGTCTACTTTCCAGATGTAGCAAGAGTTATGCACATCCGATGAATCTTTCTTCACCCATCCTCCAGCATGCATTTAAAGATATGAATGTTTTGGCCAAAATTACTGGGATAGGCGTGACCCTTTTATCAAGTCTGTCAAAGAAATCTGAAACTACCTCATCTATGTGTCTTAGCGCTTTAGGGAAAAAAATTAGCCTGTAAATGCTCAAATCAAAAACATCGACCCTTTTCTTCATATCATGGTGTGCCAAAACCAGATCTCGTAAACTTTTCCAGGGGATACGTTTGTTTTCTCCTTTTTGCTTGATCTGAGCCACGACCCATTCCTTACTCATTCCCGTGATGCTCATTAATTTTTTTATGAAAGTCGAGATATTGACGGCTCTATAATAGACCTTGTCAGCTTGAATCTTCAGACAATGAAGCAAGGCTATATACTCCTCCACAGTAGGCACCAAATTTACCTTCCCAAAGGTAAAGCAGCTATAAGCGGGATTCCAAAATTGAGCCAGAGCTCGAAACAAGTGCTTGTCCACCTTGATATCGAGTTTATAGGGTAGATCACCGTAATTACAGTAAAATAGCTACTTGACTTCTTCATCCCATTCGATCCATATCTCTTTCAACTCATGAAGATTGTTCTGGGTCATGCTGATACGAGTGAAGTCTCATAGTTTTGATGCGTACCCCTCTGTCAAACTATCACCTTTCTCTAATTGCATTTTCTCTGACCATATTCGAACAGTCGCATTATCTTCTACTTTATCAAGAAATTCGTTGTCCATGGCAGGCTCCCTATTTAGTAATTAAACGTGAATCAACGCCTTTTTTATGATGAAAATGTCATTCAATCACAATCAAAACGAAACAAAACAAGTCAATACATTTTATACAAAACTAAAATTTAAAGTAAGCAAGAAATAATAAACAGAGCAGCTACTCAGTTGACCACTGGTGGTTCAGTGCGGTTCTACCTAGGGTAGGATCTTATGGCTCACTATATGTGGTTTGGTTCTAAAGAAAGGGTACCTAAACCGGTAGATTCCTCGATCCTCACCCATTATAGGCTCATATAGATCGAGTCCAGTTTAGGAGAATACATTTCCATATGACTGTACGTAGATAAAAATCTCACGAAGACATAGGTACAGATGTATCCCGAAAGCGAGCCACTATTCTATACGGAGGTGAAAACCTCACGAAGGAATAATTTCTCACTCTCACTTAAAAGGGTATAACTAGATGGTTATGCAAATGCAATATGCATAAATATATCGAGATACTTGAACAAATAAAGCAAATATAACAAAATGATGCGATTATAAAAATGAAATGCAGCGAAAAGATCATAAACCTAATTATCAACTTTCGACAAAAAAACAAGAACTAATCAGCTTTTGGCTTGACTCTCTTATTTTGGTCCCTAGCAGAGTCGCCATGCTATCGAAACCATTTTTTTGTAAAAAGGTCGACTTTTATTTAAAAACAAAAATGAAAATGGTAGTCGCCACAGATCATTTTTATGAGGTGTGATCAAGTCACCCCATACTGATTTAATTTATTAAAATAACAATTTTGATCTATGAAATTCAGAAAAAAATAGGTTTGGGAGTCAGTTACGTACGAGGAAGGATTAGCACCCTCGTAACACCCAAAATTGGTACCTAATTGATTAATTAATGTCTTAGCGTTGAAAATTGAAAATTCGAAAAGAATTTAAAATACAATCCCTCTTTTTACTAATGTTACTTTTACTAAAAAACTTGGATAAATCAAAACAACCTTAAAGACCCTCTCGTCTCGAGATAACAAAATGTCATATCCCGTAAGTTAGGACACGACACCTTGAACTTTTGAGAATATGCTTGTCTTTATTTTTTATTTGAAATCTTATGTATTTTAATTCTAAAAGGATATTCGATTATTTTAGTCCAACAAGAAAAATCAAAATCTCATAAGTTAGGGTACGACATTCTCGAATTTCCAAATAAGGAATATTGCATTTATTTTCAAAATTTTATACCAATTTGGGTAAAAAATGTGTAATATTTAAAATGATACATGAACGAAATGTCGCATTAGTAAATGACAATATTGAATATACTAATAAAAATAATTTATGAGAATCGCATAATGTACACTATTTTAACATTAATATGAACAATAAAAAGATAAATAAAATAAATAATAACAATGATAATGGCAACTAGGATTAAAGCCCAAAACGGCGCAATTTCAATCCTTTATAAAAGCCAATTTTTTTAAAAAAATTTCATTCTTCATATTGTGTGGAAAAAAAATTTTTGGAGAGTTCTCCTCACTCTCTCCCTTTCTTCCCCTCCAACCATCTTCTGGTCGCCAGACCACCGTGGCGGTCGTTTGTTGCCAGCGACGGTGCCACCGTCTACAATGGCCGAAAAATTGAAACAAGGACACTTTCTTTAGCTTTTTGACTTCCCCGACTCAAAAATGCCATATTTCATCGGAGATGGTGGCCTCAACTCCCTCCACGACAGCACAAAAATGAAAAAAACAAGTAAGATCTCAACCCCTTTTACTTTTTTATGCTTGTTTCTTTTTAAAAATAAAAATAAAAATGAAGAGAGAAAATGAATAAGAGACCACCTTTTAAAATTTTCTTTTTCTTCTATTTTGATTCCTTTGTAAAGCAAATACATTGATCTGTTTGTGGCTTTTATAGCAAAAAGAATACAATATTTTTGCTACTGTTTCTTTTTGACTCTATGTCTATCCTTCTTTTTGTCTTACACGCAGGTACGAAAGTTGGCTGTGTACGGAGGTGCTAACGTAGAGGTACAAAGGTTGACGTGGCAGTGGTGGCGCTCGGTGGGCATGCTGATGTGTGGTGTTGGAGGCTAGGGTTTTTGCCTCGTTTTTCTTGTGCTGAAAATGTTTAGTTTTGGGGCCATATTAGGTCACTAGGGTTTTTTGTATTTTGGGTCAAAGGCTTGGTAATTTGGGCTGTTTGTAAATGGACATTTGGACTTTGGGTTATTTAATTATTTAATTATTTTGGTTTTTGTTTCCCTTTTTTATTATTTCTGATTTTCTTTGCTGGGCCCTGGCTAAAATTGGGCTCTACAATAATTATTATATTAATTTGCCTATTGACATTTCTATGAATAGGTGTTTGATAAAAAGCATAAAAAAAGGGGTTGTGTGGTTTGTTTTTGTAAATGTCTTGTATTTTTCTACTATACAACTCTAACAAACTTGTTACTTTTGTAAAGATGTTAAAGGTAGTTCATACACTTTATATTATTCCATTTGTTAATTATTTAGAGAAATGATATGAACAATTATAAATGGAAAGGTTTTAGTGAACATGAAATGTATTATTTTGAAATAAATTTCATGCATGTCTACAATAGTTTATGAAATTTTTGCTAGCACTAGCATTATATCAAGTTTGATATTTTATATGTCAATTTTATCCATACATTTGATTTACAATAAACTCCACGCATGAATTGACTATTTCTTTCTAGTTAATCAAAGATGCAAAACTCTTGTGAAAAGGGTTTTTAAAGTATTTTGAATTGATCTCATGCCTTCTTATAGCTAATCAAAATAATAAGTTATTCGTTCTACTGATTTTGTTTCATTCCCCGATGTGATTGTAGCAATACATAAAAATTATAAAAATGAAACCTATTATCATTATTGACAAATAAATAATAAAAAAGAAGATGGATGATTCAAAATGTTGCTACATGTTCATTCTTACAACATAATGACCAATGATTTATACTAATCAATCATTCCTTGAAGCGGATGATATCTATATAATTTTATTGGTAAAGAGTATGATATACGCTTACATTATTCCCTGAATTATTGTTTGCACATTCCTTGAAGTCAATGTCTGCAATAAATATAACAAATTTTATAAGCACTTTTGATTATTAAAGTCAATTTGGACATTTAAAGATTTTGGCATATTCCTTGAAGTAAATATTGCAAATAATTGTTTGCAATCATATTTCTTTTATTGAGTTAATGACATTATGGACTTTACATTGATGTAAACATTTCCAGAAGTAAATGTCATAATATTGCTTATATGTGGAAACAATGTAAAAAGAATGTCAATACAATTATCAATTGTAAAAATTTATATCGACATTATTAGTACAATTGAAAAGCATATTAAAGTAAACCAAAAGTTTACTCATACAAATACATTTACTACCTGGCATAACCAGTTAGACCTTTTTGGATCATATATGATGCAAAAATTAATTGAGGATTCATTCATTAAAGAACTAAAAGTTTCTTTAATTTAAAGAATTATCATGTGTTGCTTATTCTCAATGATAATTGATTATTACAAACTCACTAGATAAAGTTGAGATTTAATTTCTGAAATGAATATGGGCTCATTCATCCACCATGTGGATGGTTTTGATATTATATGATTTTGGTAGATGCATCTATGAAATAATCACATTTGTTATGAACTCGCAACTTGTCATTTGCGAGATTGCTTGTTTAAATGATTAATTTCAAATTATGCAATTAAAAGAATTCATCTTACTAATGCTGATGAGTTTAGATCCCAAACTTTCAATAATTATTGTATGCCAATTGGGATAAAAGTTGAACATCCTGTACCTCATGTTCACACATAAAACGGTTTAGCTAAATCATTTATCAAATGCCTCCAACTACTAAATCATTACTTATGAGAACAAAGCTTCCTATTCTAACATGATATTGTTTTGATTTACATGTTGGATGCATCAAACTAATAAATTATAAATACTCCCTTTGGTCAGGAGCTAAATATTTCCCATCTTAAAATTTTTGGATGTGCAATATATATTCTAATTACTCCACCACAACACAGTAAGATGGGTCCTCAAAGGGGGCTTGAAATATATGGTGGTTATGAATCTCCTTCTATAATTAAGTATGTTGAACCATTAACTGGA
This sequence comes from Gossypium schwendimanii, assembly GCA_013677275.1. NCBI lineage: Eukaryota > Viridiplantae > Streptophyta > Magnoliopsida > Malvales > Malvaceae > Gossypium > Gossypium schwendimanii. The sequence continues at coordinate 1,878 of JABFAF010274136.1, read as the reverse complement.
AATTTATTTAGTGCACGATTTGTTAATTGTCACTTTGATGAAACAACATTCCCAATATTAGGGGGAGAGAATAAAAAGGTGGATGAATAAAGTACTTGAAATGAATTTTCATTGTCTAAGATTCTCATACAAAGCAATGTTAACCAAAAATTCAACAAATAATTCATTTTACAAATCAACTACTAGGTTCACTTATTAACCTAAAGAGAATTACAAAATATTACATACCAGTTGAAAATGCTCCAAGACGAATTGATGTCACAATAAAGCAAACTGTTAGTACAAAAGAAAGCAATCCATGCCTAAAGCATGAAAAATCAATCGGTTCCAAAGATAAATATCCTCGTAAAAGGAAATGAGCAAATATTCAAGATTATCATATAGTGGAGGCCGGGGTTCCTGAAGAGACCCATGACATAACTAATTATAAAACTCAAGAAAAGATTCAGGTAACTGAAAGTGAAACTGAAAATGATTAAAATAAAGAGATCTCAATAAGTTATGTTAATACGAGAAAAAAATGGAACTGGAAAAATATAATTGTTGACAACAATTTTGCTTATAATGTTGCTATTAAAATAGCAAAAGAAAATGAGGATCCTGAGCCTAAATTTATTGGGGAATGAAGAAATAGAAAATATTAGGTAAATGGAAAGAGACTAAAACACCCTAAACCCGGCCTAGACATTATGGCCGAATCTGGCTATGTCACATGGAAAGGGATTTGAAAACAAGATTGTCAAGTTTCAAAACTGTTACAGTAAGTACGCTTTTATTTAATTCGGACAAAAAAACTAGTTGATTTGCTTTAAAACTTGTCCCTTAGCTGAAGCTTTGTAACCAATTAATTTAGAGAAAATCGTTTCTATTTACGAAAAACCTTAGTTTTTAGAAAAAAAAACCATGTTTTGGGGAGTTGCAGTTTTAAAAAAAAATCCATAAAAAATAGTATAAAGTCCCAAATTTAAAGCTAACCAGTCCATCTAGAAGGTACATCAAAAACTCCAAATAATTAATGAATTCTAGGCATTAATGGAAAACAGTCTAAAATTTACTTGTGGCCATCATCGAGTTCTCCGTTGCACCCACCCGTCAAGTTTGAGGATTACCTGTACATATTAAATAGAGAAAGGGTGTGTTTTCACAAACTCAGTGTGTAATCCCCATAGAAAACATGCATATAGATAATCAACAGAATTCAGTTAGGTACCGGCTGGGGCCTATGCCCATCACAGAATTAGTTTGGGCTTTATCCGATTCAGATACAGTCTCAAAAATACATTAGGGCCTTGCCCATATCAGATACAGAATGCAGATATAGTAAATTAGAATCCTACCCACCAGCCTCTACACACCATCTCCGTCCAACCCAACACACCATGTGGGGATTAAATCAACCCACCCATCCCTGTACACCATGTTGTATCGAAATACGGCCCATAATCAGAAGGTTGCAGCTGAGCTGACAGATAACAGGCTTAATAGCCTTTCAAATGCTTCCTCCAAATATCATCAACCCACCCCTATGCAATGCAAAATACAAAATATGTCAAGCCATTATGCAATTAATAGTACATACATTTAGATATCATAAGTCATGCTCGGTATAGAAATCAGACAAACATATCACACATATAAGGGTCTAAGTAAAGCTTACCGACCATATAGTAGGTCCATAGTTGACTTGGGCGACCCGTGCAATCTTACAGAACTTTTCAGAAAAATGGGCTCACACGCCCATGTGGCCCACTCGGCCAAGATTGGCTTTGACCACGTGATCCATTTTTAATGTAACCCATGCTAGTTAATTATTTATATATGTTTTTACTATTTACTTATATGTTCCTTCAAAGCTGTCTACTTGAGTCACTGTTACTA
>JABFAF010274122.1:0-11082 GCA_013677275.1 Gossypium schwendimanii | reverse complement strand
AAATGAGGTATCGAGACCTTTTTTCTATAAACTAAGCTGTAAATATTTTTATGAATATTTATGGAGTGCCATTAAGGTGGTATTAAAGTTTCGTTGAAAACTTTTAACGTTTCGATAGTTAATTAATTAAAAAGGACTAAATCGTAACAGATGTAAAATTTGATCACTATTTGATTTGAGTGATTAAATGGTTAATTGAATAAAGAAAAAGGGACTTAAATCGTAATCAGACCATTCAAGGAGTTAGTGGACAATTATGGGCATGAAATTGGTGTTTTATTTATTTATTAACCAAGGTTAAAATGGTAATTTGGTATATTAAATTAAAATAAAATAAAAACAAAAGATTAATTTGCTATCATCATATTGGTTTTCTTCTTCAACACCAAATATCCATGGATGTTGAGATTAAGCTTTCGGCCGTGGACAAATTTCTTGCATGGTATGGGATTTTGGCTCCATTTTAAATAATTTTTATGTTTTTGAGATCGTTGCAACTAGGTCCGGCCAGCCCGTACCTTCGATTTTGAAACTGTTAAAGATTTTTAATGTTTCCATTGACGAACCTTGTGATTGTAGATGTTAAATGATGAATTTGATATATTATTTGTTAATTAAAAGTATTTTATTAAGTGATTTTTTTATGAATTTATCGATTACAGACTAAATCGTTGAAATAGTAAAAACACAAGGATTTGATGTGAAATTGCTGCAATAATGGGCTGTATTGGATGCTATAAGTATTCGACTAGGCTCAATTTTGGGTAAAAATGGTTAATTTGCATGTTTTAGGCTTAAAGATTAAATTGAATAAAAGTAAAATTTTAGGGGTAATTTTGTAAAAATTTCAAAAATGACTAAATTGCATAAAATACATTCTTTTACAATATTAATTAATAGATTGAATGAAATTATTAATTTAGATCAAGATCAGGTGGAAAATCGAGTAGAATGGAAAAATTACCAAAATACCTCTGTACTTTGACATTTCTACAATTTAGCTAGGTAAGTTCGTATGTTTAAATAGCATTTTAAATTATGTTTTAAGCACTATCATTTTATAATATCAAATTATGTCTCGACAAAAAATATCCAACAGCATATCGACGATCATCGACCAATGAAAAAGGATAGCTTTGGCTATCGATTATGAAAAGGGATGGTGACAACCATCAAATATAAAAAAGGATAGCTTCGACTATCAATTATGAAAAGGGATAGCTTCAGCTATCGATTATTAAAAGGGATAGTGATGACCATCAACTGTGAAAAGGGATGTTGACAACCATTAACTATGAAAAGGGATGGTGACGACCATCTATTAATGAAAAGGGATGGTTTTGACAATCGAACATGAAAAGGGATGGTGACGACCATCATTTAGCACACTTTGTGTGAGCTCCAATAAGGGTTTTGATTGACTTCACTATGACAAATATGGAAAGTTATGATGTAGCAATGATCAAAGTATGAATATTCATGTTTATGAAAGGTATGATAAAAGTGATGCTATGTTATGTACCCATATCTTACCATGTGATGATATTGCTAAGTTATGTGTTTAATCACTAGCTTGTGGCTATGATTAATGTTATAATTATGTCTTATGTGTATGCAAATGAAATGGTAAGTGTTCAATAAGAACTAAGACATGTTTATATAAAACTCAATGGAATAGTGATACATGAAAAAACATGATATGTTGTGATGGATGATAAATCCAATTGAATCATACTCAATTATAATGGTTATCCATTTCAAATTCATATGAATCATGTTTAGACAAAATAACATGTGTCGTTGATGTGCTAGGGCTTATGCCAAGCTTGTGGATATGATTGCTGTTTATGATTATGCTTGTACTATGCATACAGAACGGGTAAAAAAAGGAAATGAAACGTAAGTACGTAGTTGGGATGTATTATGATGTATTATATGTGAGCAAATTGCTTATTGCTATGGATAAATACACTGAATCAAGAGTTAATAATGTTGTTGAGGCTTATGATAAGCATTGGAAAGTAAGTAAATAAAAAGATATATAATCTTATAAAAAGGATTGATCATATATATTATGTCTCATGAAATCCTATCATGTTATGAATGGTCAATAAATATGAGACATTAATAAACTTACTCATTTTTGAGTTGATGATCATATTCATTTATGAATCTTATAGCATTGGAATAGCTTTATGTTTGTTCTATAAAGTTTAATATTGAAATTAAATATTATGCCTAAAGTTTATATGAGCTTATTAAGCATTCATTGGTTAATGTAAATTTTCTTTTACCTTACAAATTATCGGAAGCTAGTCGAAGATCCATCACACTATCCATCAATTTTATTGGTAGAATTTTATGTTTTGGTTGCAGTTATAATTGCATGTATAGATGTTTTGTGCTTGATAATATGTCCACTATGTTTGGCTTGTAAATATGGTTATATGATTGATGACAGTTTGGCATTTTTGGGGCTTGGTGGCTAATGTTGAAATGGTTTTGTGATGATAGGTTTGAATGGCCAATTTGGTATGCTTGTGTGTGATATTGGCATGAAATGTTGCTTTGAAATTGGTGAAACTTACGTTATTTTGATACCTTGATGATTGGTGTTTATAGGATCAAATTGATGTATGGTTTGTGGCTGAAGTGATAAATTTTGACATGGTTGCAAAATGATTGTTTATGGCATGTTTTGATATAAAATTTAAATCTAATATGTTTAGTTGAAATATGTCTTGATAAATGTTTTCCGCTATTCCCTTTTTGTTTTTATTTATTATTTTATTAGTGTATTATTATTACTATTATTATTTTTATTATTATGCTTATTATTATTAGAATTATTGTTGTTAGTTTTTAGATTGTTAGTTAGTTAAGTTATTTTTGCTTGATTAGTATTAGTTTTAGTTTCTTATTAGGAATAGATGATTGTTATAGTAGCTATTTCATGTGGCTTTTGTTATTAGGTGGTTTGTTTGCCGATTTGTTTTAATCTGTATGTTGATTTTTTTGCTTATTTGCTATATTATTTATTGGTGGTGCTGATTTTTCTGGTTCTCTGATTTTGGTTGTTATCTTTTATTCCAAGTACGTCATGACAAGCACTAGAGGTAAAACCAAGGCCTTTATCCCCACTTCTAAAAGGTGGAAGACACTGGGTGGGAACTCGTCTTCGGCCCCAACTACAGTCTCGAGACATTTGTGTCTCCAATTGCTTTGGGTCAATATAAGGACTAGTATCAACATTTAAAGGAGTGACCTTTGGGGTTGGGTTGTTGCATTGACTGGGAGGCTTTATAGGTGGTTCATTTAGCTATCAGAGTTTAGGCACTGATCGACACGACATCATGGGATCGGTTTTCCACCATCGTGGAGCCCACATATACAAAACTCACATTGGAGTTCTATTTGACGTTCTTTCTACAACCAAAAATTTCACATTGGGATGAGCCTCGCATGATTTCTTTCAGAGTTGGGGGCATGACGTATTATCTGAGTGTCCTAGGCTTTGAAGCCACCCTTGGACTTTATTTTAGGAGTTCATGCATACCAATTAGTGCCTAAATTTATCCAGGCACATCAACAGATTGACTCCACTATGTTGGTTTGATATTGTTGAGACTATGACATAGTATAACTCAAGTTAGTCAAAGGTGACTTGCCTACCTCTGGCTCTACGCCATTTTCATGCCATTTTGGCCCACACATTGAATAGTAGGTAGGAAAGCACAAGGGTTGTTGGTGCTTTAGATGCTTATTTTCTATGGAGCATGGAGAAGCGTCACGCCATTGATGTAACCTACTTCTTGGCTCTTTGTTGTCGTCACTAGTTTGATCGGAGTGGGAAAGACCCTATCTGTATGGGTCTTTATGTGACTCAACTAGCGACGCACTTTGGACTACTTGATACCCTGGAGAAGACTTCCTCATTCACCTTGGTTGGAAAGATGATCATGTAAGGATTATCTGTTATGAGCCACATGAGGATGATATAGCGCCAACATGGAGGGGTCCCCACCAAATACACTAATTCATCCTGGTCCTCAGGATAACCACTAGGAGCTTCTGAATGATGATTTTCCTCAACATACAAACTCGGCCTGATCCTCTCCTCCTCCTCCAAGTCACTCCACTGCTACATACTCGGTCACACTCGATAATATCTATCATATACAGTAGCAACACTCTGATCGGATTGACCCTTTGAGCAGCTAAAAATAGAACGGATAGTCCGCATTGACTAGTTACATTTTGAGGATGTTGGGCAGTAGTCAGCATAGATCGATATCATTGAGTAGTTACACCTGATCATGCACTTCGCGATCTTAATGCCTCGCATGATGCCTATCACTAATTTTCTTTAGTTTCCTATTTTATTTATTTTTATTTTTATCTTTTTTTTTCAGTTTTTACTTTTTTTGTTGTTTTTATTTTATTCTTGAGATTTATATGTTTTGTTTTTAATTTATTATGCACTATTATTTTTTATTTTGTCAGTTGTGATTTCTAGTTTTTATTACTTTATCTTATTTTTTTTATTTTCTTATTAGTTTACTCGAAAACATGTACTTCATTTAGAATCGTTTACGATTTTAGATTTCACTATTTCGATGAATTCATCCAAATTCAGGGCAGTTTCAGTTCTCTGCCTCCCTTATGGTATTGTGCTATTCTATTTATATCTGTTTGTACATTGAGGGCAACGTACATCTTAAGTGTGAGGAGGATGTTTATATGTTATTTGATTTCTATTCCTTGAATTGTTGTTTGTGTTTAAGTAATTTTCTCAAATCTATCATTATAGTTAATTTCTTTTATTTGTAGTTTTATTGATTCTGTTTTGGAATAATTTGTGGATCTTTATACATTGTTTGATTTATAGTTTAAGACACGAGAAAGTCAAGGATGATAAGCTATTCTATAGAAATTATTATTTTAGGTTGTCTCCTTGAACTGAATAATTATCTTGAAATTTTAGATTTGTAAGTTTTACATCAAAACAATAATTTTTTATTAGCTATTGAGCCTATAGAACATATCTTTTATTTCGTGCTCATTTTATTTTTGGTTGTGAGTATGTCAACTTGATTTGTTATTTCAGAACTTGCTTCCGTTATACAAGTCGAGACCACATTATTGATTTGATATATTGAGATGATAGTGGCACTTAGGATTTAACCCACTTAAATTTTAACACAACTTACCTATTGTATTATCCCATAGTAAATATCATTGATCCTAACACACATTTTTTCTAACCCGTTAATGTTTACTCGTAACTCATATCTATGTTGTAAAATTATTCTTTTTAGTGACCCCTTTTTGTCGAGATTTTATTTGGTTAGTTGCCTAATTATGTTCCATAATTTGTATTGTTGAATTTTACTCAGTTCAAAAAAAGAAAAGAAATATAAAAATATAAAAAAATTGACTGAGCTTGAATCGTTAGTTTCATACTCTATTGAAAAGCCCATTTTCATTCTTTATTTCTTGTTGATGTAAATTCTTTTAATTTAGCAACTAATTTTTTTCTAGTTTGGTAACTTATTAACTCGACTCTTGAATGTAACCAACTTTTCTGAACTCTTCCATACCCTTAACCTAAGTCTCATTACAACCTTGTAAAGATCTCTTGATTGGCGTGTCATCTCATTTGTATAGTGGTGGAGATTTGATTTTCAAGAAAGCCTATGGTAATAACATTACTTGTGTGACTGTTGAGTGCATATTACTTGAACCCTAAACACTTTGAGTGCTTTGAGTGATCCTTAGCGAGTATGCCAATTCTGGTTGAGTTTGAACTTCAGGTAATTATTGACCTAGGGGAGATGCCTAATGTTTTTAAGACTTAAAATTTTCCGCTTGGATTACTTGTGATGTTTAGTATTATTTTAGTGTGAATTTCCAATGCATGATTATTTGTAGATTATCCTAATACATTGTTGGTGGAAACGATAATTTGAGGGAAGTTGACTTGAATGTGGGTTGAGGATTTTGCTTGAGGACAAGCAAACACTTAAGTATGGGAATATTTGATAAGTGCTAAAAGTAATATATTTTAACCTCATTCTTAATGCATTTTTAGGTTAATGTTTGATGTTAATTGTGAATTTTATGCTCATAATCCTTTAAATTTATATTTTTATGCCTAATAGAGCATTTGGGAGAAAAAGGAGGGAAAAACAAGAGAAAATTAGAAAATCAAAGAAAGCTACAGGAGCCATATGGTCTGGCCACATGATTGTTTGACCTACATGGGCTATCGCACGACCATGTGGTAGGCTATGTTGATTGAGCAGATTTGCACTCTGAACAGCAGAAAAACACGATTTTTAGGTTTATTTTGGGCATTCTAATACGTATATATGACAAATAAGAAGATATGAGAGAACCATCATAGAATATTCAAGAAAACAACTCAAGAAACACTATTGAAGCCAAGTCTGAAGCTGATTGTAACCCCCTAAACACTATTGAAGCCAATTCCGAAGCCAATTTAGAAGCTGATTGTAAGACCACATTAGCCATATTGATAGTGCATAAAATCATTTAGCTATTTTATCTTAAAAATCATCGTTGCTAAATACATCATTGTTAAGAAAATCAAATTTTGTTTGAAATTGTTTATCTTTAGAAACTCAAGTTTTAATATTTTTTCAGAAAGTGTTATACTTCAATTAAAACATCGCAGCAGATAATTTGCATATCTAAAACTCAGCTGCCATTTTCAAAACTAAGATTTAATGTATATCTCATAAATTATCAATTTTTGTGAGCAGATAGTGTTGGGTTTCTAAAACAAAGTATTGAATTTTGAAAACACCCTTGTTAGGTCTTGTTTGACTTAGTTATTAAAAATCCATCATAAATTATCAATTTCACAATCTTTCAAATGACCATTTTAAAACCTAAATCATGCAGAAAAATCCAAAATAAAAATAATCCAAAGTCCAAAATAAAATCCCAAGAAAAAATCCACAGTAATAAAAAAACATCCTAAAAATATTAAGTACCAAAATAATATATATTTCTGAAAATGACAGAAATCACTTCTGTTAGCCGAGCCTGTCCTAACCACTATTATTACTTGAAAAGTCAGAAAAAAAGGGGTAAGCTTTAAAATCCCAGTGTGAGATTAACACAAATATAGTCACATACCTATCAAAATATCAATATCATCATATCAATCATCATAATAATCACAAGTTCTAAAACTGATACTTATGTATGAACATGTCGATGCATATTTTGAAAACGATGTACATTTTATAAAATTTCCTACCCATCTTCGCTACACACCATATATCGAGTTCCCCATAACTTGTCCATCCAATAACACACCATTTGTGGACAAGCCACCACATAAATGCCAATAAACGACTACATAACACATTGTGGACAAACCACCACATATTTGGCGATAACTGCCACATAATCATAAATAAACTACCACATAATTTCCACCTTTCACAAAACCCCACCCCATGAATGTGATATGACAATTTCAGTTTTTAACACATATTATTCACTTTTACACTTAGGCATGTAAACATGCTCTCATAATCACATATCACTTATTTGATCACTTATAATCACTTTAACATGTTAAACATGATTTTCACATTAGATCATGGATCTAAATTTTCACATACACACATATATATAAGTCTCACATGCTTAAATCATCACATATATCACATAAGCCATACATCACATATCATGAGGATGAGATTAACTCATACATCATAATCACAACAATTATCATGCGTTTCATAGAATCACTCGGTTATAGTCACTTACTTGGTGTTCATCTTGTTAAGTTTTTCAACTCTTCATGAATATTTAGTGTACTCATATTTTAATATAATTAAATTATTAATGTAATAAAATAACTATATCACATAAACAAATGGTAACGATCCCGCAACTTATATCATAGCTCTGGTTTGCCACAATCCTTAATAATGATCTCACTTTAATTTAACTCAAAAGATGAATCTAACAAATGAATAACATTTATTAGTTAGGATTCGTTTGAAAAATATTCATCACTAACAGATTGGTTACCAAATTCTTCACCAACACTTACCCATGATTTTGGACTCTCGAAAAGAATATTCCCAATGCGAAACTAGGGGTCTCCCCTATGATTATCGTTTGGCCCTTCAAAATGTTAAGGAGTATTATTAGTATGATAATAAAGAAATGATAATAAAATGTAACATTGTCCCTATGACCATGATACCGTTCAGTCATGATATGAAACCACTAAAAGAAGGATTTTGCGATCCAAATAACCACACTTACAACTCGATTTAATATAGAATGGTTGATGGATCAAGAAAGGAATGAAGTCGATGAATCAAGTGCTCTAAAAGGATTGATAGAATGAAGTGAATATGTAAGTTTAATAAACTAAAGAATCAAAAAGTGAAAAAGGAAGAGAAAGGAAGAATTTTCAGTTGGTGGCGGTGGCAATGGTGGTCTAACGGTAATGGCTCGATAGCAGTTTGATGATGGCGGAGTGGTGGTCCTGTGGCGGAGGGCTATGGGGTTTCAGCATAATGGGGAGGAGAAATGATACCCGCGGTGGTGTGCATCAACGATCACGGTGGGGATGCGAGGAGAAAAAGAGGGGAGGAGGTGCGATGACCATGAGTTTTGGGGAACGATGGTGGAGGGTTTCTTCATGGTGGAGGAAAGGAGTAGAAATTAAAAAAATAGGGTGGTGGTTATTTTGCAAAATGGATGAGAGTAGAAATGAAAAAGATAGAAAATGGGAGTAAGAGGGAGGTAGGGATGTCAAAGTGAGGTTGAGAGAGTGGGAATAGTTTGGTCAACTAGGTCTAGGTTCAATGAGCCTCTTGTATGGCAAGGATGAGAGTTTTGGTAAAGGAGGGAGACATGGAGTAAAAAAGGGGATTGCACCCTCAACTTAAGGTAAGTTTGACCTATATTGGAGGAAAGGAATCCTCTTATTTTTGGCGAAAAAGAGGTGGACGACAAGCACTTAAATCACATGGAAAAATTGTAAAAAAAAAAATTAAATAGAAGTGTGTGAACATTAAGACTTGAACCTTGGACCATTAAGATAGCTAAGGAGTTAATAAACCACTAGACTACTTGTTCTCAAACTTGAGAAAATAAAAATATTGGATGACATTTGCTAAGGGTTTGCAACAATTTTGCACCAAATAGAAATTAACCAGAGTGAAGAATTCGAACTCAAATCATCAAGGACAACTCCACCACTACTCAATCACTATAATTAATATTTATTTATTATCAAATAAGCAAAATATTATCTAAATAAAAATTTTGTCGTGACCACTCTCGATTCATTAACCTAACTTCTACTAACCTGATTTTTGGGGTGTGACACAGATTTTTGTCAAGATTGAAGATTCGCATTTCATTTCTTAGAAAACCATCATGAGTTTCTTTGTTTCTTGTAGTTATATTGTATCTTGGATGTTTTTAGTTTCAAACATGAACTAAGTTTCTAAATAGCTAGGGGAGATGAACCTTATGATGGATTCTATCTTTTGATTTTTAATTTACACAATAAATACTTAGATCTTGTTCTCAATTTTATGAGCTTAGTTATTGGTTTGATATTTCTAGATTATTGATCCATTTTTGATATGCTTACATGAAAGGAGGAATAGACCCTGTTTAAGAGTAGACTTTGTATAATTGAGTGGAATTGCATGCAATCCTAGAAATAGGACAACATTAATCTACCGAATTAGATTTAAATCTAATGAGGAATCAATAGTAGGAGTTAATGCGATAATAGGGGTTTTAATTAGGAAGAAATTTTAATTAATCAACCAAGAGTCAGTTGCTATTACTCTTGAAAGTGATATTAGCATAATTTAGTGATTTCTACGAATCAAGTTACTAAGTAAAGAAATTGCATAATTTAGATTGATAGTGATAGATGAAGTCTAGGTGAATTCTTTTTTGGGTATTGTTTTGCTTATTGGTTGTTAATCAGTTATTTTCCTGTTTTGTTCTTTGTCATGTTTATTAGTTAATTAATTTAGTTAATTTTAGATTTTAATCAATCACTCGGTTTATTTGGTTAAATAATAGAAAGATGATAATTACTAGTACTTTTAGTCTTCATGGGAACGATATCTTTGCTCCCGTAGCTATACTATTAATTGGTAGGTGCACTTACCTTAGTCAAATTTTTAGTTAGTTCCTTGGGCATCAATAACCAACATTTAGTATGGTAACTATATATTATTATCAAATGAATTTTACCTTGTCACCAATTAGAAATTATAAGAGGCGTCCATTGAGGGACTGGTCACTCTTGAAAAGAGTTATATTTAATACATTTAGACCTAGCTAATTGTTTGTGCTTAAGTAAATTTTGTTTAATTCTAGAACTTGGACTGTGTTGGAATTAGGTGCTTTTAATCGCTTGTGCTGGAGTTTTTGTGTTGGTATGGAAGGAACAGGTTTTGGAACGAGGAAATAAATGACTGAAGTTTTATCAGGGAAAAGTGCAGACACTTTGCCAACACAGATGTCGTGGCAATGCTGGGAAGACCAAGCCAATATTTTCCATGCAATAGCCCCAATTCAAATTCAAATTCAAACTTGTGCCGGATTGGAATGATGAAAATGTGCAAGTGTACACAATCGCAACAAGTAATAAAGTGGCAAGTAAACGTCGAGTTATCGTATCCACAGGGACTGTAAAAGGGAATATTTATGAAATTAATGTTAAAACACTTTGGTGATGGAAAATATTTTGGTTTAAAGATGATTAAAAACTAAAGGTTAAAAACTAAGTAAAAAAAGTTTAAAAATAAAAAGGTTCTAATGCACGATTTCAAATAAGGTTTAATCAAGATGATATAATTATGTTGGATTAATTACATTATTTTAACTTAGAATTATTAAATTTATGTTTATATTGATACGAACAAATTCATGGCAACTCGGTAATTTGCTAACTACTGCTCATACATACTTATTAAATTAATCAGCCTCTTGATCATTTTCCAATGTCAATCCAAGCCATTAATCAATCTTCACAAGCATATAAAAGATCAAGTG
>JABFAF010274108.1:0-18677 GCA_013677275.1 Gossypium schwendimanii | reverse complement strand
TTTAATAGCATAACCACTAGGTCCCTTTAGCTTATAGATCTCAAGTTTTGTACCTTTTTCAATTTAGTCCTCTTTATCAAATTAAGCATGCAAACGGTAAAATTTCTTAACGAAATTTTTATATGACTCTATTAACATGCTGTAGAAATTAAAATAATAATAAAATAAATATTTTCACTTCTTATTTATGCTCCTAAAACCATTTTTTTGATTTCACTAAAAACGAGCTGTTACACTGATAAATCATTGCATAGACCATTCAAATACACTCCACATCTTTTTATATCAAAATCACATAATTCAAGTTAACATTAACTCAGATTTAGAATAATTTTAGAAGAAGACACAATACCACTTTATTTTCATTCTTACACATCTTAATGATGGATACCCTTATTAACATACAGATACGCATCTCTTTATATGGAAATCCTTGAAACTGATTTGCTCTCGATCTATTACATAATGATACCATATCTTGGTCTCACTTATTATATAACTAAAAGAATTTACTCATATCTTACAATATAGGTAGACATTCAGATTTATATCTTACCAGACATCCCTAACAATTTATGCCAGAAAGGCCTAACAGAGCAGGCCACATAGACAATCATATAAAGTACTGTAAGGCTCAATTTGTGCAAGTGTACAAAGTCATTATCAATTAATAAGTATGTAAAAGAGTTATCGTCTTAACAAGGACTGTGTATGTTAATCAATATATTGCAAAATTAAAGTTAACAATTTAATATTAAAAACACAATATCTTGAGCAATGGGTGATTGATGAAGTTAAATTCTTTAGAAGCAAGATGGATCCCTATTGCAATTTAAACTAAATGAGAAGTATGAAATCAATTGTATGAATGAATTTAACAAAAACACAAACGTCAACAATCAATAACATGAATAGACTAAGATAATTACATCATTCAACTTAGTTTATTTTTATCATGCTTAACAGTGTTAGGAAATTATTCCATGGCAACTCGATCTTTCATGAGTTTGGAAAATAAATTAAGTCCTTTCAGAATCTCTACTTAGTAAAACATGCATTTTACTGATCATATTAAACTAAGGGTTTCTTAGGATTCATGTGAAGTAAAAAGGATGGGTTAGGCTTGAAACAATTTAATCACATAAACCTAAACAATATGCAAGATAATAAAGCTCATTAAAGTTATTATGAACCATTAATTTAGTCAAGTTACGATCTAAATTAACATGCACATCTGAATTATTGTGTGCACTAGCTGTTGTCTGGGTAGGATGACTTAGCTAATTCTAATGCATCCAATCATGTATGAATGAAATAAATACTTGAGTTTATTGAAATCATAATTGACTGAGGTACAAACACTATAGACATGATTTAAACACACTTCATTAAATAAATGGAATCATCCTAGCTAAACAGAATTAAGCTGCCATTGTTGATGACAAGATTATAAAGCACATTGCAAATATGATTAAAACCAAAATAACAAAGTAAATGAAGATGTCTCTAATCCTTTAAGACGTCTCTAATCCTTGTATTGCTCTTTTGCTAATGGCTCCTCAAAGTGACTGGCCAAGAGATAATGTTACCAAGGTTTTTGGCTAAGAAAAAAAATATGGGATGCTATGCATGGAAATGAAAATAAGAAATGAGAGAATGAATGATGATTGAGAGATGTGAAGAATTAGAGATGAGGGATGATTGAAATGGGGAATGAGTGGGGGCATTTATGCTTGAATTAGATGGCAGAGTTTACAAAAAATAAGGATTTCAATTCCTCCATTTACTCCACTGCTTGGCCAGCCACATTTTGTGGAAGAAGGTGGATGATGGTTCCTTTATTTGAGCATAGAATCATGCTAAATTTAGGCATGGGTTGGACGGTTTCAAGGACAATCTTTGCGTGTTGATTTCCAATGATTCTCCAAATGTTGGGACCTCTAGTCAATATCCCAAAACAGATTTTGGGGCAGCCAACATGCTTGTACCAAAGTTGGGCTTGACTCCCCCTTATTGGATGGTTCTGTGATCCATTAAATAATCAGACTTGTCCATCATGTAACATAATTTTAAATGGGTCAAAATAACACCTTGTTGACCCATTTAACATGGTTTTGCCATCCAATATAGGAAATAAATGGCTCATGTTTATGCAACTTTATAATAAGCTCTTTATTAAATCAACTTCATGGTTCCATTGCATAATTAAATATAAAACATTAATAAATAACATGAAATAATTTAATTTATGCCCAAAATTCATATAATAAAGAACAAATTTTATACTTTATAAATTCATGTCCATTATCGACGTTTAAGAAAAAATTCACTAAATTAATTAACAAATGCACGGGATTAGTATTATTTTTAAGTAAAAAAGTGGTAAAAGCTACTAGAAAAAACCCAAAATAAATTAGAGTTTACACACCCACAAACTTAATCCATTGCTCGTCCCGAGTAACGTTTCACGTAAAGCACAACTTTTGCTAAGGAAAATTTTGCAATAAGTTTAAGCAGCATCGATCTCTACACATAACCATGCATCAACAAAATCATGCTCACAACTCTTTTTATTGATAAGTCACTCAAATGCAAACATTATTTCAAAATTTCTTTTAAGTGTGGAAAAATTCTATCATCATTCATAGAGTACATGCTTTTCAAGGTCATGCATAACATTCAACATTTGATCAAAGTTTCCTTATCAACCAAACAAAGCCATCATAAGGTCTAATTAATAGTCCTATATGTTAAACTTAGTGATCCCTCTCTAAAGTCCCCTATTCTGAATTTATAAAATCATTAAAAATTGTATAGAAAGAATTATGAGTTATAATTTATATTTCTAGATTCCTTAGTGAGTCTATTTTCAAGAGAAATAAGCAGAAGCACCATATGAAGCCTGTACAATGAGATAATAGATTTTTAGTGAATAGAGATCAAAATTGTTGGACAGTGAAACAGGGGAGAATTTAACGAATAAACTGTATTATTTGGCTAAACAAAAAATTCTAAAAATTTTATGGTAAGAAGATATATGAGTTTAGTTTCAGGGAAAATTTAAGGATCTAAATTTTGATTTTTGTAACTCGATTTATAATTAAATTAGTGACTGTTAAGTGAGTGGACAGATTTATTGTGAATGGTGAAATAAATTATTTTGATTTGTTTAAGTATTCAAAAAAATTTTAATGTTCTTGGTTTGGACCCAAACTTTTTTCGTTGTATGTTTTAAGGTCTCGAGGGTCCTTTTTAGGGACATATTGATTGAACGTGAGCGAATTAATTTTAAAAGAAAATTTTTAAGCTTCGAGCTAGCAAGTTAAGTCAAATAACACCTCGTGGTTGACTCCGACAATGGTCTCGAGTAAGGGGTGTTACACCCTCTCATACTAGGACACTGTCATTCGGCCTTGCTTAAGCTCGAGAAACTTTTTACATTTTTGGTCAAGAAATCTCTGACTTATATACTTCTTTTGGAACTCGATTTGAAAGAATTCTCAATCTATTTGCTCTCTCAGCACCACAGAAACCAAAGTATTCCACCACTGAAAAGTGAGTCTTTTAGTAAAGATACAAAACATTTTACACATTCTTCCAGTGTACAAGATAATTCATCAAAAACCCTAATCGTGTTTTCTAACTAGAACTTGACTCTCTTTGGGCCATCTTCAGCTGTAGCTCTAAATTCTTCAACTCCATATTTACGAATTTTATCAACTGGCAGTTTACTAACTCGTATTGGTTCCAAACCCTAAGGAACCAGGGGACTGGTTGGGGAACAAGTGGGGTAAAGGTCGTTGAGCTATTGGGTTCATTCGTACAAACTCGGTAAACCATTTATTCATCATTTGGAAGAAGGCTTCCTTAGCCTCTTCTCCCTGACCCTCAGATATGGGCCTACTGCCACTTGAAGCAACTCCGTGAATGGGGGCTTGCGCGATACTTTCAACTTTATCAGAGTCAGCTCGATTGGATGTCATTTCTATATGATAGCACAATTCAAAACGGGTCAGGAGTTATCACACTATCCCAGGTTATATAATGGGATGTATTTCTAGACTCGTACTTGTTACGTTCAATCCAAGAATGGACTAAACTGTAGATCTAGTACCACTAAATGTAACACCCTTAACTGTATCTCTCACTAAAATAGAGTCACAGAGCTTTACCGTAAAAAGGTAACTTAAAATCATTCATTTCCAAACATTTCATAATCATAGAAAAATTTAATCCAATACATGTATATCGTCCCTTATTCGAGGCCTTGAAGAAACACTTTAGAATCAATTTGGGACTAAATCGAAAACATTTAGAATTGTATGGAAAAAGACAAAAAAGTTCACACTACAGGGGTGACAAGACCATGTGGCCAGGTCGTGTAACTGACACGGTTGAGACACACGCCCATGTCTCAGGTTGTGTGGACATTCGAAATAGGGACATAGGGTCGTGTCCCAGCTCATGTCTGTGCCCGTGTAACTCTCTAACTTGGGTCACACGGCCAAGCCACATACCCGTGTGTTAGGCCGTGTAACTCTTGAAATAGCCTCACACGCCCGTGTGCCAAGTTGTGTGCTAGGTTGTGTAACTACCTGACTTGCAACCCTTTGAAACCTATAGGGGACACAAAACTGAGTGTCACACACGGCTAAGACATACGCCCATGTCTTAGGCTGTGTGGACAAGAAATAAGTCAAATTCAAGTCATTTCTTTCACCCTAATCAAGCATGATTCCATGAGCCATTTGTACATAAATTCAATCCTTAAAACATACCTAAAATATGCATAAAAATGACTAATTCATTTCTCCATTTATCTATACAACTAATATGCCAAAAGGCACCTCAATCACATTAACTAAACATACTTAAACATATGCATAATTTAGTCATTCATCACCTATACATTTCTAACCTATTTCCGAACCAAAACTTACCACCATGACCACATGCCAAACCATATTCAAACATATCAAATTGGTTATACAAACCATATATTTACTTAGCCATATCAACACCAACCATCAAGCATCTAAATGCCAAAAGTACACCAACAATAAAACCATATTTATAAGCCAAACATAACCACAATCTCATCAAACTCAATTCACCTATACATGCCATTATAACCATGACCAAAATATCAAAATCTACCGATATAGTCGCTGGATAGTGTGATAGATCTCCGACGAGCTTCCAACCTGATCGAGCTTCTGATAATCTATAAAACATAGGAAAGAAAGACAACGTAAGCACATAATGCTTAGTAAGTTCGTAAATCATGAACATAGCTTACAATTTCAATGCATAATCATAAAAATAGACATGAACCAATCCAACATAGCTTGGCACAAGCCTAAGCATCACTAACAACACAAGTTAGTGATTAAACACATAACTTAGCAATATCATCACATGGTAAGGTATAGTACATGAGCTTAACATCACTTAAATCATACTTCTCATCAACATAAGTATACATACTTTGATCATCAACATTTCATACATTTTCATGATTTCTTAATTTAGCTTTCAGTACACTTAACATGCTTTCCCTTTTCATGCCCATTAAACCACTTAGAATAATATCGGATACACAGGAAGCTCACACAAAGTGTGCTAAACATATGGCAAAACCATTCATTCCCTTTTTCTTTACATAGATGCTCACTCGAGCCATAAATGGGTCTACTCAAACAAGCTGACGGTCCAAATGTAGCTACACGATGCCGTTCACATAAGCTAACAAGTATCTGCAACAAATGTCAAAACTCAGCTATCAGTAGGACATTCACAACTAGCACCCGAAACATGGTAACCCTAATGACATGTCATTTGTATCCTATTTATTCCTAAGGTTTAAATGGGGCTCAATAGTTGTCGTAACGTTATTGGACTTCTGTCGTGACATGATATGATGAATAACATAATATCATTTAAATCAAATACATTAAAATGTTATTTAAACATACGAACTTACCTCGAACACAAAAACGATGAAATAGGATCGACTAGTCCGATACTTTATCTTTCCCTCGATCTAGATCCGTAAGAGGCTTAACTTGATCTAAATAATAAACTTCAGTCCATTTAATATTCATTCAATTCAATTCAATGAAAAATACATACTTTTTTAAATTTATAATTTTACCCCAAATATTTTAACTTTTTTCAAGTTTAGTTCCTAAGCTCGTAAAATGAAATTCATGCAATTTCATCAACTTATTATGCTAGCCAAATTCAATATACACTCATAGCAACTCATACAATTCATTATTTCATAATTTCACAATGTATTTTACACATTTCACAAATAAATCCCTAATTGACATTTTCAACAAAAATCACTTTACAAATGTTTTTTTATTTATCAACAAGAATTCATTTTCTTCCATCAAACATCAAAAATCACATGCACACATTCATGGAAAAACCATAACCTTTTAACAATTTTGCAAATTAGTCCCTGGGCTTAGATAGATTAAGCTATAATGATTCCGAAAACATAAAAATCATTAAAAACGGAACTAAAATTCACTTACATGCAAGGGAGATATAATCGAAGCTTTAAAACCCTACCAATAGCTTTCTATTCTTCAATAATCAGTGGAAGAAGATAACAACAAAGATGATATCTTTGTTTTCTTTAATTTAATTAAACTTATTTATCAATTTACTAACTTAACCTTATTAATTAACTTTATAAACACTTCATTTTATGTCCATGTTTTTCCACCAACTTAATGAATGGTAGAATTAACACTTAAATCCCTTAAAAATTTAATTTCATAGTCATTTTGTACCTTTAACTTATAGAACTCTAATTTTGTATCTTTTACGATTTAGTCCTTTTCACCCACTTAAACATGCAAACGATAAAATTTCTTAACGAAATTTTATACGACCTTGCTAATATGTCATAGACATTAAAATAATAATAAAATAAATATTCTCATATTATATTTGTGATCCCAAAACCATTGTTTTGATTTAACTGAAAACGAGTTGTTATAAATATTCCCTTCGGCAAGAATGACTACCATACTTTCTTATAATCCATTGGGATCTCAGATTTGTAACCACATTAATAAATTGTTGAAGGAAATACAAATTGATAATTTTCATCATGGAAAAGTATTCATCTTCTTCAACATCAAGTAAGTTAAATAAATCATTAATAGATTTAGAAGTAAGGGCTACCTTTTTCTTACGAACAAGAACTTCATTAGTGTTTGGTGTGGTCAAGTTGGCATAGAACTCTCGCACTAAATCTTCATCTGGCATTAATCATGCATCACAGAATTGCTCCCAATTTAAAGCATTAATCGTCTTTCAAAGTGACAATGGCATGACTATCTTGTCATTGCTCTCCAAAATGAAACCTTTTTCTGGTATCATGGGTTGATTCTTAAAGATAGACTCAAATCTTTCCCTTCCTTCCTCATCTTGAATCACAATTGGATTCTCAGTAGAAGTCTTGGAAGATCTAGTTCTTTTGCGAGACATGGTATTTTTACTGAAAGATAGGTAGAGTTTCGACAAAAGGAAAAGAAATTGGCAATTTGTGGTGATTGAAGGTTGCGGTGGTGATGGAATTATTGCAGCAGTGACAAGAGTGTGGTAGCATCAGGATTGCAGCAGCGAAGGCATTGCTTCGGCAAAAAGATTGCGGCTGAGATAGGAGGGTTTTTTTATAAGAAGGGAGATTTTGGGGAGATTTTTTAGGATTTAAGGCTAACGGCATGAAGAAAGAAATAGGTGGCTAAGGTTTGAAGCTAACTGTTTTGAATGGTGTGAGGTATGGAGGGATTTATATAGTAGTAGATTATGGTAAACATGTAGAAAAAATTTAACTACAAAAGGATGATTGAGCGGCAAGGTAAGGAGGGAAGGGAAAAGTGATGGAAAAATAGGGTTTTTAGGGACTCTATGGACGACAATGATGGGTAATTTCCTCCTTCTTGTTGTTTTTGGACCTCAAGCCCAAGCTGTATTTATTTGTTGTACTAAAAAATTAAACTGAATTAGGAAAATAAACTAATTTGTACTTGGGCCAAATTGGCCCTCTTTATTCAAGCTAAAGACAATTAAAATTCCAAAATTAAAATTAAAATTAAAAACTTTTGGATTACTTAGAAAATTCCTTCTAAAAATATTACATCAAATTAATATCCCAAGAAAGGTTGGAGGGGTCACAAACGGTCCTGCTTAAGTTCCAATCTCCTTAGACAGACTTAATTTAATGTATTAATTCAAGAAGATAATTTCTAAATTTCTAAGTATGCCCTTTATTAAAAATAAAAGCTTAAAAATTAATGGTCTATTATATTGAACGAGGTTTCAACTCGCTCAACTTCATCATCCAAATAGTGTTTGAGACATTAACCATTAACCTTAAATGTACCTCCATTGTTGTCATTACAATTCGACGGCTCCATATGAATAAACTTTGTAGATGGTATAAGGTCCTTTCCATCGGGATTTTAGCTTTCCCAGAAATAACTTTAGCCTTGAATTAAACAACACTTTCTTACCTTCTTTGAATTCACGAGGTTGTATACAATTTTCATGCCATGTTTTAGATTTTTCTTTATACATTTTGGCATTCTTGTATGAAAATAACCTCAACTCCCAAAGCTAATCAAGTTCTAACATCCTTCTCTCACTAGCTTGCTTAAGATCCAAATTTAATTATTCCAAAGCCTAGTAAGCTTTTTTTCCAACTAAAGTGGCAAATGTCATGCCTTTTCAAAGACTAACTGATAAGGAGTCATTCCTAAAGGTGTCTTAAAAGTTGCTCGGTAAGACCATAGAGCATCATCAAGCCTCCGAGACCAGTCATTTCTATTAGGTTGCGCCACTTTCTCAAGGATTCCTTTAATCTCACGATTTACCCTTTCAACTTGCCCATTTGACTATGGATGATAGGTAGTGGCAATTTTGTGTTTCACATCATACTTGTCAAGCAACCACTTAAGCCATTTGTTTACAAAGTACGATCTTTTATCGCTAATTATAGCTCTAGAAGTCCCAAATCATGTAAACACATGTTTATGTATGAATCGCATGACTACCTTAGCTTCATTCATTGGGTATGCTTCAGCTTCAACCCACTTGGATACGTAGTCGATGGCCACGAAGGTATACCTGTTACCATAAGAAAGAGAAAACAGGCTTAAAAATTTGATGTCCCAAACTTCAAATAATTCTACCTCCAAAATGTTTATCATGGGCATCTCGTACCTCCTTGATATGCTTCCGGTCCTCTGCCATTTATCATAATTTTCACTTATGCATACACATCCTTGAACACTATAGGCCAAAAGAATATTACTTGTAAGATATTTCCTACAATGCGGGAACCACCAAAGTGTCCCCTACTTGGAGATGAATGGTAGTGGTACAAGATCTCATCAATTTCACTTTCAGCTACGCACTTCCTGATTATGTTATATGCACATTATTTAAACAAAAATGATCCTCCTAAAAATAATACCAACTATTATGAAGAAATTTCTTCTTTTTTTTGGTATGTCATTTCTCAAGGAATTATTTCACATGCTAAATAATTCGCATAATCAGCAAACTAAGGTATTTCATGAATTCGATTTACCTCAAATATATGCTCATCTGGAAAATTCTCATTGATAAGAACAAGTGAGAGAGTTACGTCGGTTTGTTCCAACCTTGACAAATGATCGACTACTTGATTTTCAACACCTTTTATATCTTGGATCTCAAGGTTAAATTATTGGAGTAAGAGTATCCATCGAATTAGCCTTGAGTTAGAATTTTTCTTTGTGAGTAAGTATTTAATGGCCGCATGATCAATAAAAACTATAACTTTGGTACCTACAAGACATGAACGAAACTTCCCAAAAGCAAAAACTATAGCAAAGAGTTCTTTTTCAATTACCGTGTAATTGAGCTGGGCTCCTAACAAAGTTTTGCTTGCATAGTAGATAGGGTGAAATATTTTGTTCTTTTTTTGACCCATCACAGCACCAACAATGAAATCATTTACATCACACATCAACTCAAGATGTGAGTTCTAATCAGGTGTAACAATTATTAGGGCTGAGATTAACTGACTTTTTAACTCTTCAAAAGCTTCCAAGCATGCTTTGTCACACTAAAAAATAGTATCGTTCTCTAACAGCTTACACAAAGGCTTAGAAACTTTTTGAAAAGTCTTTTATAAACCTTCAGTAAAATTTGGCATGGCCTAAGAAACTCTAAACTCTTTTTACACTAACTGGAGGTGGTAATTTTTCAATTACATCCACCTTTTCTTTATCAACTTCAATTCCTCTTTTGGAAATTTTATGCCCTACGACAATTCCCTCCTTAACCATAAAATGGTTTTTTTCCCAGATAAGGACAAGATTTGTATCCTTGTATCTTCTAAGTACCTTAGCCAAATTACTCAAACAAACATCGTAAGTATTACCAAAAATAGAAAAATCATTCCTGAAAACCTCAACAAAATTTTCTATCATATCAATAAATATTGCCATCATACACCGCTAAAATGTAGTAGGTGTATTACATAAATTGAAAGGCATTCGCCTAAAAGTAAATGTACTGTACGGGCAAGTCAAAGTGGTTTTGTGTTGGTCTACCAAGGCTACAACTATTTGGTTATATCCTGAATGTCTATCTAAAAAATAGTAATATTCGTTACCTACTAGTCGATCTAACATCTAATCCATAAAATGCAGCGAAAAATGGTCCTTCTGAGTTGCTTTGTTCAATTTTCTGTAATCAATGCAGAATCTCTAACTCGTGATAGTTTTTATTGGGATTAACTCATTACATTCATTCTCGACAATCGTGATTCCACCTTTTTTGGGTACACATTGTACCGAACTTACCCATGACTATTTGAGATGCAATAGATAATTCTCGTATCTAACTATTTGATCTCCTCTTGGTGTTCTGTTACTTCTTGTAAAAAAATCACAGATAAAGTAGAATAGTTACCTACATAAACATATTTTAAATGGGAAGAAAGTACCTCAAGTTTGAGTTTAGGTAGTTCCTCGATTGACAACTTTGGTTGTGTAAATTCCCGAACTTCCAATTCTAGTGGTTCAAAACGTGTTAGTTGAACATAACCCCTCAAACTGTCATCCATTAAAGCCATGTTTTCATTACTTTTTTCATCTTTTAACGGCTCAAACCCTAAAATGTTCTCTAATGGGTCTTCAAATTTGTTCTCCTATTCTATAGAAACTAAGGTTTCTAGCTCCTCAATTATTGAACATTCTTCCATCACAATTATTGAACATTCTTCCATCGGATCAGGAAATTTCATAGCATTAAAAACATTAAATGTTACCTGATCATCCAAAACATCCTCGATCTTTCCTTTAGGGTATGCTAAATATCAATCCGCTAGTTGAAGTGTCACAGTAGTGGGTCTTACTTCACCTATTCCCAACAGTTTGAAAATAAACTTAGGCATCAAGTTGATGCTCACTCCTAAGTTGCACAAAGCTTTACCACAGTAAGTTTCTCTAATATTACAAGGTATAGTAAAACTTCCAGGGTCCTTCAGTTTCAGAGAAAGCTTATTCTGTAAGAACGCATTACACTCATTCGTTAAAGCGACAGTCTCATACTCACTAAGTCTTTTCTTTTTGGACAAGATGTTTTTCATGAACTTTA
Source organism: Gossypium schwendimanii (assembly GCA_013677275.1). NCBI lineage: Eukaryota > Viridiplantae > Streptophyta > Magnoliopsida > Malvales > Malvaceae > Gossypium > Gossypium schwendimanii. The sequence continues at coordinate 7,004 of JABFAF010274108.1, read as the reverse complement.
CATAATTGGGATTTTGCTCTAAAGCCTCCACCAATAGGATGTTGATGTGAAGTTGCTTTTGAACATTTAAAAACTTCTTGAATTGAACCTCATATTTTTGCTTATTTGGTTGGAACTTTTGAGAATATTGAAGTGATAGAACTTTGGGTTAGACTGTATCACTTTTCTGAGGAGATAAATTTGCATCTAAAGAATATGTTAGTTTTTTAGAATTCACTAGTTTAGGTTTTACCTCATCAAACTTTGTAAGTTCTGGCTCAGCTGCTATAGGAATTTCAACTGTTGGTTGACTTTCCTCATTCTCAATAGGTTAATCTTCAATCACAACCTCCTTGGGTTCCAAAGTCTTACCACTTTGTAAGGTAACTACTTTGCAATGTTTCTTACCCAAATTTCTTGGATTTTCTATATCGCTCGGTAAGGCTCCTTATAGTCGATTACGAAGCTCTATAGCTAACTGACCCATTTTTTCTCCAAATTTTTTAGTGTTGCTTCTCGACTTTGGATTAAAGCATCATTCTTTGCCCTGTACGCCTTCAACAAGTTCTCTAAACTATTAATTGGTGATTGAACCCTTGGGATTGGTTAGGTTTATGGTGTATGTAACTGTTGTTCAGTCTATTTCCTTGGTTACTCCAAGAAAAGTTTGGGTGGTTGTGCCATGAAGGATTGTAGAAGTTGGACCGTGGTCCATGTCCACTTCTATTTTGATGTTGATTTCCTACATAATAAACTGACACGAGATTTGATTGACAATTCTCAAAAGAATGACCATCTTCTCAAAAGAATGACCATCCCTAGAGTATACACAGAAAACAACATCAAACTGACTTGGCGATTGGGCTGCAAAATTATTTAAACCATTAGTAGTGTAAGTGCGTCCACTTCGTGCACTCTGGCTACTCGTCTTTCTAAAGTTGCTTGATTTGTTAGCCATTGGTAATTGTTATTGGCTATCCTCTCAATGATCTCGTTAGCCTCATTATAAGACTTAGAGAAAATTGCATCATTAGCAGAAGCATCTACCATAAACCTAGTGTGTACGTTGAGACCATTATAAAACGTCTCAAACTGGATGCAATATGAAATCCCATGATGATGGCACTTACGAAGTAATTTTTTGATTCACTCCTATGCCTCGTATAAAGCTTCATCATCTAATTGTTGAAAAGTGGTTATCTCATTTCACAACTTAGCGTTTTTGCTAGATGGGAAATATTTAACCAAAAATCTTTCTAGTAATTCTTTCCATGTAGATATTGAACTTGGTGGCAACGAATTAAGTCATACTTGTGCTCAATCTCACAATGAGTATGGAAATAACTTCAACCTCAATGCATCTTTAGTCACATCGGCTATCTTAAATGAATTACTCACCTCCATGAATAATCGAAGGTGAAGGTGTGGATCATCCGTGGGCATTCCACTAAACTGGTCAACCATTTTGAGAATTTGAAACATCACTGGTTTCAATTCAAATTGCAGTGCCTCAATCTCTGGTCTCTTAATTCTTGGATTTAATTCATTGAAAAGGGGTACAGTGTACTGTCTTATGGTACGATCTCTATCATCAGCAATAAAGATTTAAATTGTGCACATGATTGGATTCATTTTCTTGTCCATCATTTTGATTTCCAATGTGCATCTTAGCTTGTCTTTGAGCTGATCTTTTGCGTCTTCTTTGTCAAAATGTCTACTCGATCTCAGGGTTTACAATTATTAAATCGATAGTTTGATCTATTCTCATAAACACTTGAAAAATAAATCACAAAAAAATAAAGAATAAAGAATAAATTAGTAAGGTTAGAAGTTAGATAAAACTGAAATAATAATCAAATTGAAAAGAATAATTTCACAAAAATTATTAAGGCAACAGTCCCCGATAATAGTGCCAAAAACTTGTAACGTTTGGTTTGTGCAACTGTACACAGTCGTTATCAAGTAGTAAGTAAGTAAATAAGTTATCATCTCAATAAGGATTGTGTATGTTAATCAGTATATTGCAAAATTAAAGTTAACAATTTGATGATAAAAACACAATATCTTGAGTGATGGGTGATTAACTAAATTAAATTATCTAGATACAAGATTGATCCCTAATGCAATTTAAACTAAATGTGAAGTATGAATGAATTTAACAAAAACACAAACTTCAACAATCAATAACATGAATAGGCTAGGATAATTATATCATTAAACTTAGCTTATTTTTATCATGCTTAACAGTGTTCAGAAATTATTCCATGGCAACTCAATCTTTCATGAGTTTGGAAACCAAATTAAGTTCTTTAGGAATCTTTTACTTAGTAAAACATGCATTTTATTAATCATATTAAACTAAGGGTTTCTTAGGATTCATGTGAAGTAACAAGGACAAGTGAGGCTTGAGACAGTTTAATCACATAAACCTAAAAACCATACAAGATAATAGAGTTCGTTAAAGTTATTATGAACTTTTAATTTAGTCAGGTTAGGATCTAAATTAAGCATGCACATATGAATTATTGTGTCCACTAGCCATCATTTGGTTAGGATGCCTCAGCTAATTCTAATGCATCCAATCACGTATGAAAGAAATAAATACTTGAGTTTAATTGAAAACATGATCAACTAAGGCACAAACACTATAGACATGATTTAAACAAATTTCATTAAATAAATGCAATCATCCTAGCTAAACATAATTAAGCTATCATTGTTGATGACAAAATAATAAAGCACATTGCAAACATGATTAAAATCAAAATAACAAACTAAAAGAAGAATAAACTCTGTCGAATCAGCAGTCTCATCAACTCTGATTGAAGATGTTTTCCTTTGATCATTGTGTTGCTCCTTTGCTAATGGCTCCTCAAGGTGGCTGGCCAGGAGATAATGTTATCAAGGTTTTTGGCTAAGAAAGAAAATATGGGATGCTATGCATGGAAATGAAAAGAGAAAATGAGAGAATGAATGATGATTGAGAGATGTGAAGAATAAGGGATATAGGGATGAGGGATGATTGAAATGGGGAATGAGTGGAGATACTTATACGTGAAGTAGATGGTAGAGTTTACTAAAAATAGGGATTGGAATCCCTCCATTTTCTCCATTGCTTTGCCAGCCACTTTTTGTGGAAGAATGTGGATGATATTTCCTTTATTTGAGCATAAAATCATGCTAAATTCAGGTATGGGTTGGACAGTTTCAAAGGCAATCTTTATGTGTTGATTTCCAATGATTCTCCAAATGTTGGGACCTCTAGTTAATATCCCAAAACAGATTTTTGGGCAACCAACATGCTTGTGCCGAATTTGGGCTTGACTCACCCTTGTTGGATGATTCTGTGACTCATTAAATAACCAGACTTGTCCACCATGTAGCATCATTTTAACTGGGTCAAAATAACACCTTGTTGACCCATTTATTATGGTTTTTCCATCCAACATAGGAAATAAATAGCTCATGTTTATACAACTTTATAATCTCTTTATTAAATCAACTTAATGGTCTCACTACACAATTAAATATAACACATTAATAAATAACATGAAATAATTTAATTTATGCACAAAATTCATGTAATAAAGCACAAATTTTCATATTTTATAAATTCATGTCCATTATCAACGTTTAAGCAAAATTCACAGAATTAATTAACAAATACTCAGGATTAGTATTATTTTTAAGTAAAAAGGTGGTAAAAGCTACTAGAAGAAAACCTATATATATTAGAGTTTACAAGTACGACACCAAGGCGTTCCATTTAGAATTTTCCAGAAAGGCATTTCTTAGCTGTCGTGTTTACAATATGGATTTTGCTAAACTCACATTACATGAGGTTTGTCCATCATTGTCCTGGGACAAACAGAAAACCCCATTGGGAAATCACCATTCATTAGTTCATTTTCAAAGGGTGTCATTGCCATGAACTTTTCATTCAAAGTTTCATATTAGAGTTTGTGTTTTCTGTCCTGGCGGACTTCATCAAATACCACCGCGATGACTAGACACAGACTCATTTTACAGACTTTTCATGCACTGACACAATCTATGCCCAACATTTTTATTCACCAACATACACTCAACATAACATACATCTCATAGCATACATTCCAGACATATAAATATAGCCATACTTCAACGTTTCAATACTTATACACTAATATCACATACTTGGATTTGTCAGATTCACTATCCATATACATACTATACTTTTCATAGTTTTGGATCCATAGTTCAATAAATTCCCTACAAGTATTTTCTCGATATGAACAATATACATGCTAGAGTCAGCACAGAACTCACCTGACACTCATTTACAACTGCTCTGCTCCAAACCAAACATCCATCAAGTAAATCAGTAGCAAACAATGCCACAGCACATAAAAACACCCTTAAAACTTATTCACATACATTTTACCATCATCTCCAACATTGGAAATCCCCATACAAACCTTTATATATTTTCTTATTGCTCAACCGCTTTTAACAAACTTACTCTTTCAAAACTCAACATGTAGAGTCATATAACTTACCCAAACATGTTGAAAATACTGGTAAGATCCAAAATTATTGCATCCAGCTTAAAGGAGAAAGAAATGATTTTGGTTCTAGAAAGAATTAGGTAGCAACATCTTAGAAAAAGGAAGAAGAACAACCCCCTTTTCTCAAGCCCATATACAAATATGTATAAGACCTAAGTCCCCAAAGTGGCACTTAACATGTATCACGTTCTTTCAGAATTGTCTTTAATAATAGCGTACACCACCTGAGAAAAACATAAATGAAAATTCAATATTATTCAATCCAATTGACTCCTAACTAGATTACCTTGTATCATAACTTGAACAGTACTTCAAACATACAATATGTCTAGCTTGAACTCATACCATAACTACCTTTTAACTTTGTTGTTATCATTTTCCAATTAACATAGTAATTTAGCAAAGAACTATCATTAACTTGCGCAAAGATCGGAATACGCCCATCTTATACACCAAAAGAATTATTTGGACGAATACTATTTCGCCACACAGATCATTTTGATCCTATGCCCCATAACCTTGAATCCGCCAAAATTGAGGTGTTACAAATATTTTAAAATTTTAAGAATTCAAAAAATAAAAAATATTTTTAAAAAATTAATTAATTACTGATGTGGCATACGCATGGACTGTCATGTCAGTAAAGTTAATAAATGTTAACTTTTTTTTATCTATTTTGGGATTATTTGACAAATAATACAAGTTCAAAAGTTAAAAGAGATGAAAAATTAAATAAAAAGTTATTATAATTTGTTTTTTTTGAAAGGTAGAGGAGAAATAATCCATTATGCTTTTTATTTATAATGGAAGCAGCTTTCGTTTTATTATGATCTTGATATGACTGTGTGTGTGCTGAAATCTGAAAATAATAATAAATTACAGCACGCAGTAGGATGTAGTAGAAAAATGAAATACTACATAAACGGGTGATGAAAACATCAAAATAGGGAAGGAATCAAATTCTTTTCTTCCCCAATTTCCCTGAATTAGAAAGGAAAGGAGAACTTCAAATAATTTATGCTTTTTGTTACACAATATTTTATTAATACTTTCTAATTGATTATAGGTTGGTTGCTTACAGTCTGGTTACTAAACAAGGGCTGATTGGTCAATGATGCGATAATGGGTGCCAAAATAAAAGCTCTCCATAGTGTCGTAATTGCAATTTAGAAGTGCTCTGTGATCAGTGAAAAGTCTTTATGGTCCCAAAAGGGCATCTATGTCATTTAGCACCATTTGGCAAAGTTTGAAAGTGTCAACGCTTGAACAAATCTAGTCCTTTCAAAATCAAACTAGAATGTTTTGCCCAAGATCGCCTGGGCTTCAATTTTTTTAATTATAATTATATTTAATTTATATCATGTCTAATTTACACCTGTCAAATGTTATCTCTTTCTTTTTCATTATAAACATAAATGGTTAAATTTCAATTCTACTATTCTTATTTTATTAAATTATATAAAATGATCAAAATTTTAATCTATATTATGTTCAAACTTAATATTTAATTTTCATACTTTATTTTTTTACGGAATTTGTTACCTCAATCTATATGATTTCATTAGTTATTTATATAAAAAGAAGGTTTTAAGTGATTCTGTCATCATAAGTGTTCTTTTCCTTTTTTATTTTTGCCCTATAAGATAACAATAAAGTTTTAGTATTGACCCTTCTACTTTGCTAAATTTTAGGATTTAGTTTATATTTTTTTTACATTAAATTACAAACGATTGTCTTAGGTCAAATTATGATCGTGGTCCTTCTATTATCTTTAAATTTAAGATTTAATATCTATACTTTAATTTGACATAATTTGGTTATTCTGTTTTTAGTTAGTCCAAATAGTTGATTATTTCAATTAAAATGCTTAGGCCAAAAGGTTCTCCTAAAACTACCCATTCCAAACTTATAAAATCGAAATAGATTTACTTTTTGGTTAGAAAGGTGTACTTATCATACTGAAATATATTTTTTTGGTATGTGTTAGAAAGATATTTCTAAGAAATATTCATGACCACATTTTAATCGGAATAGTTAAAGATTTTAATTACTTAGACCAACTAATGTCGTTGATAAAGTCGACGACCAAATTACGTTAAATTAAAATATAAAATAAATCCTAAAAAATTAGCTAAGTAGAGAGATCAATAATAAAATTTTTATTGTTATCTCATAGGCAAAGCCATAAATTTTGTTTGGGGGCAAAATTAAATTATATACTTTTATGATAGCAAAACTATAATTTTTATCATTTTAATAGCGTATATCTTTATAGTTTTTAAATAATTAAATCAAATTTTTATTATTTTGGGGGGCCAAAGTGCATTTTTCCATTACTAATATAAAATTTTATAAACTATAAAGGGGCTTCAATGACAATTTTTCTATTTTAAGGGTGATGTGTGATGGGTGTCGATTCCACCAATATAAACCTACGCCTTAATTTGCAAATTATGCAGTATAGGGAGTAGGGTCGAT
>JABFAF010274094.1:0-16981 GCA_013677275.1 Gossypium schwendimanii | reverse complement strand
AGAGTGAATGAGATATAGAATTAAAGCTTATCGAGTCTATTTTCACATGAAAGAAATGGTGTAGGCAAAAGAATTTTATATTTTGTAATATTTGAATTTTAGTGAGACAAATTCAGAGTGGTTTTTGAAGTCCCCTGTTCTGAATTTAGGAAATCATTAAAAATTGTACAAAAATAATTATGAGTCATAATTTATATGCCTAGATTCCTTAGTGAGTCTATTTTCAATAGAAATAAGCAAAAGCAGCATATGAAGCCCGTACAATGAGATAATTGATCTAGTGAATAGAGGTCAGAACCGTCGGACAGTGAAGTAAGGGAGACTTTAACGAATTAACTGTACTATTTGGCTAACCCAAAAATTCTGGAAATTTTATGATAAGAGGATATATGAGTCTAATTTTAGGAAAAATTTATAGATCTAAATTTTGAGTTTTGTAACTCGAGTTATAATTAAATTAGTGACTATCACGCAAGTGGACAGTTTTATTGTGAATAGTGAAATAAATATTTTGATTTATTTAAGTATTCGAAAAAAATTTTAGTGTTCCCGGTTTGGACCCGAATCGTTTTTGTTGCATGTTTTAGGGTTTTGAGGGCCCTTTTTAGGGACATATTGATTGAACGTGAGCAAATTAATTTTAAATGCAAATTTTTACGCTCTGAACTAGAAAGTTAAGTCAGATAATGCCTTGTGCTCGACTTAGGCAACGATCTCTGGTAAGAGGTGTTATAGTTAGGACTTGGAAGACCTTCAAAAGAGCAACTCAGATGTTTTTGCTATTAAAGTACTTTAAAAATTATTTCTATTATTTGTTTTGAGATTGCATTAATTTTATTTTTGGACTGTGGCATGAGACTTTATTTTTGGGATTATTTGATGGCATGACTTTATCGTTTTAAAATTGTTTAAATTGATATTTAAAATGATTATGCATAAAACTTTGTTTGAAAATAAAATCGATCTACATCACATTTTTCCGTTGAATACTAAAAAATGAGTTTTTAATAAAATCCAATTTAGTTTTGAATAATGTGTAAATTTTATAAATGAAATACTAAATCTATCGATTTTCTAAAATTATCATGAATTTGCAAAATTAAGATAAACATTTGATTTCTCTAGTTTTGAGCGGAAAAGAAAATGGTTTTAAAATACGTTTGAAATTACAAAAGTTAAATTTAGGCGATTTTCGAGGTTAATGTAGCCTTTAAAATTTGACCATATCGTCTAGGTTGGGTTAGGGAGGTTACACCTTCGTAAAAATATCTTTTCAAGATTTGGAACACCTTGAAAGCTAATTAGTGATGAAGGATCACAATTTTGTAGTATACAACTGCAAAGTGCTCTTGCAAAGTATTGTGTGAGGCACCAAATTGCCACTTCTTACCACCATCAAGCTAGCAGCCAAGTCGAAGTTTCAAATCGGGAGATTAAGTAGATTCTTGAAAAGACAGTAAATCCAACTCGGAAGGATTGGTCGATTCATTTAGATTATGTTTTGTGGGCCTATCAAACAACTTACAAGACACCTTTGGGAATGTCTATGTATCGATTGGTCACATGAAGAATTGTCATATTACTATTTAGTTAGAAAAATGGGCATATGGGGCAATTAAGGAGCTGAATTTGGACCCCAACTTGGCGAAGAAGGCTCATTTGTTTCAACTGCATGAATTGGAAGATTTTCAGTTCTTAGCCTACGAGAATGCTAAACTGTACAAGGAAAAGAATGAACTTCATCATGATACAGTGATCAGACAAAAGGACTTTGTGCTGTGTCAGCAACTGTTATTGTTCAGTTCCCATTTAAAATTGTTTCCCAGGAATTTAAGATCCCGCTGGTCTAGACCGTACACTATGAATCGAGTATTGGCTAGTGGAGTCTTGGAATTTTCAACCAAGGACGACCAATTATTCTTGGTAAACGGGCAGTGAGTGAAGTTGTATTTAGGAGGCACTAAGGACATCTTCACGGAGGTCCGATATATAAGCTACGAAGCATGCCACAATAAGACAAATGATCAAGAAATGGTTGATGACAATGACCCCGAAGAGGTGTGTCAAACCATTAATGAGGTCTAACCCGTCCTCAATTTTTCTTTGTAAATAAGTTTCATGTTCGAACATAGATTCTATTTCATTTTTCTGTTTAGTTAGGCTTTAAATTCCTTGCATGTTGGACTCTAAGGCTTTAAGAATTCTATTTTAAAATTAGAGGGAGTTATGATGGAAAATTTAGAAAATTTTGAGAACTATATAGTGGTATCATAATATCCACCCTTGGATATCATGATACCCCCATCAGTTTCAAGAGGAGTCCAAAATTTTTTTGGGTTTTGCGATATTGACGTTCGATATGGCAATATCCCAAGTAGTTTCAAAAATTGGAAATTTGGTAAAACACCTAGTGGTATCACAACATCGGTCTATATCGCGATACCCACCTAGGTATCATGATACCTTTATCGGGTTTGCAAAATACTTGAGTTTGGGTATTGTGATCTGTGTGTTTTCAAGTTTAAACCCTCAAAACCCCTCAAAATTCCCAAATTTCGGTCATTTCTCAAACCTTAACTCCCTCAGCACTTTTCCCCATTTCACTTTCTTTTAATTTTTTCTTGTAATCTCTTCGTCCTTTAGCAATTGCGTTGTTGTTTTTAGGTATTTTCTTCATTCTTCATTCAGCTCTCTTTCGCTCACTTAGGGATGATGGCACCAGGACAAAATAACTCACTTGCCTTCAACAACAACAATCGAGGTTACATGTTTTAACTTCTACTGAGTTTTGAAAATTATTATTATTCTTGCTTAAGTAGTTTGTTGCAAGCTATGGAAAGTTGTGGATTTTTTATAAACACTTTTGCATTGTTGTGGGCCAGTTGGTTAGAATTTTTCTTTTCGTAATATTGCTTCATTAAGTAATTACACTCTACGAAATGCCACCAAGAAAACAAAGCGAACCCGATCCCAACCTAAGCTAGCCTGTTATTAGAGTTTGATCGGACCAAATTTGTATCTAAAGAGGCGAAGGAGTTCTTTCTCATGCTTAGGAAGAATGTTCATCCCTGAACCTGGTTTTGACCCAACCTCTTCCTTAAATGGCGAGGTTTGGGATCTCGCCTAATTTCATGGGTGGCAAAACTTTTCCTTGCTGCCTAAGGCTCTTGTGATTTTACATGTGGTCTTGCAGTTCTACTCTAATTTAAAATTTGTTGAAAAACCTTGGGTTTTCATTAGGAACTAAAAGGTAGACATCTCTCTTACAATAATCTTTAAATATTACGGTGTCCCATTTTACAAAAATGATGACATAATGTTGCTCGACTTGACATGTTATCATGATGTAGATATGGACGCCATAATGAACTACCTAACGAAAGGTAAAGGGGAATGTTTATGAGAGACTGGAATGAGATTACCCCTTTCACTTAATCAATTAATAATGTTCCCTCTAGTGAAATTATGGATGCGAGTTATACGTACCAGTGTTTTCCCCACACTTAAGAATAACACGATTAATGTTTTCCAAGCTATTTTGTTGTGTTCTATCCTACAATCACAGTGTATCTGTTTGGGGACTTCGGTCTACCAGGAAATGAGACATTGAATGGCGGGAGGCAAGGTCGAGATATACTTTCCACACTTGGTTACATATTTATATCGTAAAATAAGTGTGACTATGGATCCCACTGAGCTTTCCACTTCCGCATTAGAAGCCTTATAAATGATTCAACACTCAAATAGTTTGAAGAGATACAAAAAAAAGAAAAGAAAATTAAGGAATGGACCCACCGTGGCAAACATAAAATGGAAGTGCCAAACACCTTTCCGAAGAAGCATTTTCCAAAGAAGGCTTTGAATGGCACACAATTGCAACGAGACGAACTACTAGAAGTGGTGAAACATAATACACTGATGATGGAAAGCATTACAATATATATCGACGACCATTACACGACCACACATGAACTGGTGGACCCGTATTGGCTAGTGAATCATGGAGCTGCACCCAATCAAGAAAAGGGGGGAGAAAACACAGTGAGGAAATGGAAAAAGGAAAGGATAAGGACTATGAAGACGTAGGTGATTTTGAGGTAGTGTTCACCCTCGGACGCCCCTTAACGAAAGGTATACTTTTCTACAACACAATCAAGAGAGAGTCGTGTTACTGACCACCTCGACACAACTATAATAGGTTGACCGTGAAGGGCAAAGGAAAGGAGATAGTGGAGCTCGACTCCAATTCGGATTCTCAGTACATGCCTTTGCATATTTTATTTTCTTTTATTCTTATGCGGCATGTAACTATTGAACTATTGAATTATTTCTGACTAATTTGGATTTGTTTTTGTTTTTTCTTTTCTTTTATTATTTGTATATGTTTTCTTTGGTTTGTTTGTTTGTTTTCTATGCTACAACCCCCAAGAACTACCTTACAAAATCAAGCGTTAATGCGAAGGTGGATGACCCAACCATATTACGATGAGCGATCACACTATTAGGGAAGTCTGGTAACCTTCTTATCTTTTGTTTGGGGCACACATTGGGGATAATGTGTAGTTTAAGTGTGTGGGTGGGGGTGGTGCACATCATTTTAGTTTGCTTTATTTTCTATTTGTGTGTGTTTAATTTCATGTTTTTCAATTTTCACATTTTTCAAAAAACTTCAAAAATAAAATTTTAAAAAATATTTGTTCTTTTGTTCCTTTGATTTTTGTTTTTGTTTTTGCATGGTGCTTGAATTGTAAAGGGGTAATAGGTCACTAGTTGTAGATGTAGACTAGTTAGGTCAATAAGTTAAATTGTTTAATAGACTAGAAACAATTGGTCTTAATGAAAAATGTATAAATTGTACAATAGGATAAATGAATTGTGTAGATACTTGTAGATAAATAAAACTTGAATTGATGGTTGTTTATTCGAATAAATGTAAGCATGATAGAATGTGTGTATTATGAAATGTTTGGGAATGACATTAAGCATTGTTTGTTTAGCCTAAAGCCAAAAAGACCTACCTTGATGCTATATGTCTTTAGTTCGTATAATTTGAGCCTTGAGCAACTCCTTTTTGATGAGCTTTATCATGGAAACCTTGAGCCAAAAAATGAGTAAAAACTCGAACCTTCCCTGTCTCAATTCGTAAATGCACCATGAAATGGATGTCAAGCCATGGACATTGATGGTTAGGTAGAGACATTATGGTGTTTTCAAAATGAGTTTGAGAGAAAAAGAAGAGAGTGTATGATATGGCACGTATAGACCCTTGCTAAGAGATCGAAAAAGAAAATTGTCTGAATAAAATCAAAGTGAGTGAAACAAAAGCACAATTCATAATGTAAATCAATTGAGAGTCTCGAACAATTCATAATGTAAATCAATTGAGAGTCTCAAAAGAAATCTTTCAATTCATAATGTATTAATACTTGTTAGCTTGTTATACGTACCAATATCAAACACTATTTTCTAAATGTTTGGAGAGATAAGGAAAGTGAGAGAAGTAGAAATAAGGAGGTGAGCTTCACAATGAAATTGGGGGCAAATAGGGAACAATGTCTTGTGCTTCACTATTTCTAGTGCTTGAAACCATTTTTAGCTACCTTCTGTTTGAAATCTGAACCATCCTAAGCCTCGAAATGTTACAAGCCTAGAAGACCTAAGTGACTCGAACATTTTATGTGCACGATTCTCCTGACTTGCTGATGCTTACTTTGATGAACACCTTTAATTCGATTTATGTGTCTATAAGGTATCTACATAGTGCATTTTGATAGATAATGCGATTGTACATATATTCGTTTGAGTTGCCTCTAGATTTGTTAGCTTTTGAACTTATTAAACCGAGTTTGTTTACTTTAAGAATATTCGAGTTAGCTAAGTATCATTCTTAGGTTGCATATGGGATAGTCCTTATACAAATTCAATGTTTAATGACCATGTCACCTTTTGCTCCATTCAGTCCAAGGGTTATCTTTTGCATGTTTTGTTAAGGATAAGCAAAGGCTTAGGTATGGGGGAGTTTGATTTTTCTTAGTTTGATATGTCCAATTAGGGTCCCTAGTACGCTTAAAGAGCTTGTTTTTGATCAATTTATATGTTTTTGTCATGTTTTTACTTAAATTCGTTCTTTGCCTTAATAAGTGAAATAATGTGTTTTATGCTACTTTTGAGACCCAAAATGGCAAAATGTGCCATAGGGACCCTAACAATTGATTGAGTGTTGTAGGGAGTCAATGATGGCCCGAACGTGAATGAAAATTTCACCTAGTTTGAGGGTACCGTGATATCAAAGAATGTATGTCATGATACCCCTAATAGTGTTGAAACGAGAAGAATTGGAACCATCTACAATGGTATTGCAATACCCACATCCAAGTGATAGCTTTCAGATGTACCAACATCCAAAGTGTGAATACTGCATCTAAAGATATAGATTTGAGGCAGTGTCCCCAAGTATACGGGTAAGGTTGTAATATAATTACAATGAAGTAGGTAAGTACTCCAAGGATCGTACCCAATGGATTGTAGTTTGGGGAAGACTGTTATCAAACCAATTACGGGAAATAATTATTAATCTACTTGAGTCACGAATTAGTAGTGTTAATATGGAAGCAGGATGATAGTATTCGTAAACTGAATAACTTGAATTAAACCTAAATCTACTCCTATGTTCATGTATCGACTTCTCCTATCCCTGTTTCGACTACGCCAATTCCTTTAACCTAGATCCAATTGTTTTACCTAATTAATTATTGACATAGGGTTCTAATCAATTAACTAGTCAGTACCCTAGCAGGATCTTCTGATACGTCTACTAGAATAATGAGTTAGGAAGAACTATTTATCTTTCGACCTCACAGTCCAGACTAGTTCGGGGTTAAGGTGTTCATGAATAGACCATACCAAATTTTGGTTAATTCCCACCTAAATGAGTTCCTAGGGTTGTCAAGCTTAGGGTTTAAGTTCTTCCTCTCCTAAATAGCTGATCTAATAAGAAATTCTATTCTTTAATCAATTAATAAGATTAGAATAGGTGAAACATGCGAGATATGTATGAAGCATGAATTGATTCTAATATTTACACAAATAGTCAACTAAACAATGTGAAAAAAAGAAATATAAAGAATAGAATAAAGGAAAAGAGACGCTCATGGATTTATCGATTAAAGTGTGACTCTGGAACAATATCCACTTGCGAGAATCTCACTTCGGAATAGGATCTTCTGATTATAAGAAATAAAATACTCTAAGTAAAAACTAAGAATGAAATAAAAACCCTAAGTATATTTTTCTTCCTCCCTAAAATTGTCTATTTAAACTAATTACAATGGCCTTTATATAGAGTAAACTTGGAATAATAAAGTACCTAAATTGTCCTTGAAGTACTTAGAGTTTGACTAGGAAAAATGTTCCTAATTTCCATCCAAAATACATCTTTCATGTGCAGGGACTTTTTGGGCTATGCATGGGCAATTTTGTAACACAGGCCTGCAATGTTGCAACATTGACTTTCGGTGTTGCTACATCGAAGGGTCGTGTCATGATATCGAGGGAAATTTCACTCTAGAACTTGTTTTTAGTTTGTCTTTGACTTTGAGACATCGGTATCTTGGTGTCATGACATAGGCATCAGTTTCATCCCAAATATGCGTCTTTAGCTCCTAATTTGTCCTACAAGACAATGAACCTTTTTTAAATATATATAGAATGTAATAAAAACTACTAAAAAACATAAATTACTACTTTAAGCATAAAAACCTAAATATATATTAAAATGCTTTGATTTAATTATTAAACAAGCTAAAGTTATGTGTAAAAAGGATGCAAATAATAGTATATTTCATGCCAGATCACTCCCCCACACTTAACTTGTTGATTTTCCTCAAGCAACCAAAACACATGTTGGGAAAAGAGAAAATAAATAAAAAATTAACACGAAAATGACTTAATTTCTTTCTTTAAATAAGCTAGAGTTAGTGAAGATGGATGTAAATAAAAACCTCACACCTAAACTCCCCCACATTACTTTTTGCTTGTCTTCAAGCAAACCAAGTTTAGACACATAGCATGCAATAAGAAGACGTCCCTTGGATTTTATTACTACTAAATACATGATTGTCAAAAATTAAAGGTATAATAATTCTTATTGCACATATAACTTAATCTTGCTAGTTTAACTTATTGAAATTTTTTAAAGTAAATTAGGATTAGTTTACAAATTTACATTACTAACAAATTAGAAGTAATTCCCATAACCAAATATTTAATAAGATCACCATTAACATAAATCAAACAAATATGTAGTAGACACAATCATGTGAATAAAAAAAATCATTGAGTATAATTGTTAGCAATTCTGGAATATTATGCTTAGAGAACACTTAAGCCACATTGGTCTTTTAAGCTTGTAATGTTCTAAGGCTTAGGACGGTGTGAGTCCAAAGAAAGATGTAACTCAAAATAGTTCAAACACTAGAAATAGTTAGGCACATGACATTGTTCCCTCTGTTCCCCATTAATGTCTCATCCAAGCTCACCACCTTTTGTCTCCCTTTCTCACTTACCTTATCTCTCCCTATAGAAATTTACAACATGATACTAGCTATTATGATCGGCTTAACGAGTTTTGGTGCATTGATGACTGAGCTTTCTCTCACTTTTGTGACTTTTTGTTTTGTCACTTTGACTTTTTACTCTTTTCTCAATTATAGTGCTTTCTATTTTGTTCTGTAATTTTTTCTTCTTATTTTTGGTTTTAACTTTTTCTAGATTTTTTCTTTGTCGCACAGTTTTGCCAGACCTATAATCATTGTATCACATTGTTTCTTCCTTTTCTCTCTTTTTTTTACACCACCATGATGTATCTACCTAAACCCTCAATATCTATGGCTAGACGTCTATTTCATAATGTATTAAAGGACCAAGGATAGGGAAGAGTTCAAGTTTTATGTGTGGTATTTGCGTTTCAATTTTGTTGGTTCATCAAAAGGGAGTTATCAGGCACAAATAAGGAAACTAAGGATTCATAACACTAAGTTATGGTCATTTGAGAACTCGCTATTCAAACAATGCATTAGGTCATCCCTAAGCATCCCACTATACACAATTTCTTTCATGCTTTGAATTAAACTGAATGAATAATAATCAATTCAAGCATTCATGTCTCTACGACTATCTATAAGACTTATATCTTATATGACATCATCAAATATTCTTACTTAGGTACTTTTAATCTATTATGCATTTTAACTAGGTAACCTAATCAATTTCCCTTAAAAATAATCAAATTATCTTATATCAATAAAAATTTCATGCTTGACAGGAACCATTACATGCTTTATTATCTTCAATCGCTATTCATTGTATTAATATAATCCAAGCACCAGGCAACAATAATTTTTTTCAATCAATACGCAACTAAATCAAAATAAGCACACAAATGAGATCATACACAAACTAATCCTATATACTTCCCCCCACACTTTAGAACATGCATTACCCTTAGTGTAAAATAATTAAAGTGAAAAAACAAGAAAGCTTCCTTGAATTGGTCGAATCCTTGTTTTTATGATAATTTCAGGTTCTATGTGCTCCAAGTAGATGAAAAAATACCTAAAAAAAATACTATGACAAGAAATATAAAATATAATATAAAGAAAATTAAAAATAAGAAGAAAAAGAAGATCTGTCGATAATGGATGACATAACGTCTGATAATATTCAAATGAACTTGGGCCTTTAATGTTGCAAAGTGCGTTTTATCTAGAATGTCGCAACATTGAGCCCAGTTTTTGGCTTCTTTGATTTTTTTTGCTTTTTCCACTCCATGGTATCTACACCTGTTGTGGGAAAACTAAACACAATGAAGATTAATAAAATAAATGAATAATAAAAAATAATAAAAATGAAACAAAATTTAAAAGAGGGAATAAAAGTTCTTTAAAAACCAGGACGATCAATGTCCCCACCATAGAAGAACTTCCAACTGGTTCTTGACACTTTGATCCAATGTTTGTTCCTCTATTGATGTATATGAACTAGCCTCTCCGGTCTATTCCATTAATATTGCCTTATTTTCGACTATCATGGCATCAACATTACAAGCCACTTGGTAACAAATCCGAGCCAACCCCAAATTATTTTTAGGGTATTATTGCCTCAAGCTTCCTTCTCTCCATTTCGCGTGAAGTTTTGGGCACTTGAGTTTTTTTCCCTTTTTCATATGAGAATGAATCAAACACATCGATCTCTTTGGCTGATACCTTTTCTACCATGGTCAGAAAGTGTATTGGCTCTTCTACATGTAACAACCCATTTTTTTGGGTTAGAAACGGTGGTCTCAGGACCAAAATTCTAACGAGGGAGTAAATATTTTAATATTTATTTTAGGTCTATAGGGTTATAATAGAGTCGTATTAAAGTTCCATTAAGAAATTTTAAGTTTAAATAGTTAATTAGGTAAAAAGGACTAACTTGTAATAGAAGCAAAACTTGAATTCTATTGGATAAATGGGTTATTTGAATATGGAAAGGAAAACTAATGAATGTAGATGGTAATTATACCATACATGTTAGTAGTGGAAAATTATGGACATGATTATGCTAGTATTTAAGTTATAACATAAGTGCAAAAGAGTAAATAATTAAATAAGCATAAAACAACAACTGTCATCTTCTTTCTTTTTTGTTCGTTCAACCAAAAATACCATTAAATAAGGATTTGGAGGTGTCGACTAGACTTATTTCATTGCATGGTATATGCTTGAGCCTAGTTTTTTTACTGATTTTTATGTTTTTGAGTTCATTTTAGCTTAAACTACTTTGCCCAGGGTTAAATTGCAAAACTATTTAAGGTTAAGGGATAAGCCATGAATGAAATTGATGTATTGTGATGTTAATTGATAGTTTATTAATTTTTATTGTTCAATGACCATGGTTTGTTAAGTGGATTTATATGAATGTAAGGTTTAGGGATTAAATTGCTTAATTGAATATTTTCATGTATATTGTATGAAATAATGGAAAAATGTAGATTATTTAAGCTTAAGGAAGAATCAATTATCATGGGTTTAAGTTAAAATGGTTAAATTTCAAATTACAAGCTTAAGGACTAAGTTGTGAAAAAGTTAAAATAGGAGGGGTAATTTTTTAATTTAATGATAATATGAATTATAGATTGAATTGAATACATGAGGTTATTTGTAGTACTTAATTGAATTAAATTATTTATTTAGATCAAGATAAGCAATAACCGGACTTAAATCGGGGAAAAACAAAAGCTTTGGATTAGTCTTCAACTCGACATTTATTGAGGAAAGTTCATATGAATTATAATCTTGTTAATGGTAGTTTAATTGATTATTTGTTACATTATGTTAGTTATAAACTAACTTCAAAATATATATATCGATGTTTTGAATAATTGATGGTTAAATAATCACATTTGAACCTTAAGAATTCTTAAGATACGAATGACATGTCATTAGGGATTTCATGTTTCGGGTGCTGGTCTTAAATGTCCTACTGATGGCTGAGACCCTACATTTTTTGTGGATTCTCCATAGCTCGTGTGAGCAGCATCGTGTAGCTAACATTCTGACCCACAGCTCGTGTGAGCATTCATAGCTCGTGTGAGCATTATTGAAAAGGAAATGTTATGGTTATATGGAAAGGCACACTATGTGTGAGCATTCCTGAGTATCCAATGTAAATCTAGATGGTTCAACAGGTAAGTTAAGGTTAATGGCAAGGCATGTATACAATTGGATAATTGTTCACAATCTTAAGAAAAGGTAAATTTGATGAATACAAATGATTTGGATGGAACAAAATAAGTATGTGATGAATGATATTTACATGGAGATTCACTTATGATATGGTTGATTTTCTATATGTCTTATGTATGAGCTTACTAACTTGTGAGTTTGGTGGTGTATATAGGATTTTATTAACCTTATGAATATGGTAATGATGTTAAGCATATTTCATAAAATGAGTCTAAGAAAGGTAAGTTTACGTTTGAATTTTTATGAGCATACTAAGCACTAGTTGCTTACATAGTTATTTTGCTTCGTAGATTGTCGAAAGCTTGATCAGTTGGAAGATTGTCGGAGATATATCACACTATCCAGCAATCACGTTGGTAGTTTTTAAGTTATTTTGGCTAAGGTTATAAATGGCATGTATAAGACTTTTTTGTGTCGAAGTTTTTGAATATGCTAATGATCAACTTGGTATGAATATGTCTTTTGTGTATACATTTTGTTTCTTTGAAGTTATGGTGTTTTGGCAACTTGGTGTCCTTTGGTTACATTTAAGTACTTTGTAATATATGATGTGGTTGGTTTGTTAATATATTAAAAGCCATATGATTATGGTCATTTTGGTATGTTTATTATGAAAGGTAAATGGTTTGACAATTGATGTCATTAGGTAGCTAACTTGACTATGTTTTGTGCTTGAGATGTGGCATTATAGCCTTGTTTTGATTGAAGTTGTTTTGGTACAAATGAGGTGCCTTTGAATGACATATTTGTTAGGAGAATTATATTGAAAAAATTGGCATGTTTATATGTGTTTGAAATGTGTTTAGGTCTATTGAATGTATGCACAATGGAGTAGATTTTTGGGCAAGTTTGGGATTTAAAATGGCTTTTTTTAGGGTGAAGTTATGGAGCAAACGACCTAGGACACAGGCTATCACACGGCCGTGTGATACACATGGCCTGGCTACACGGCCGTGTGTCATTTATTATTTCAGGTGTGAGTATCACAAGGCCTAAGACACGACTGTGTGTATTAGGTCAGTGAGTTACACGGTCTAGCACACGACCTAAGACACGGCCATGTAACACAAGTCAGAGAGTTACATGGTCTGGCACACGGCCTACGGCATAGTTGTGTGACCCAAGTGATAGTACTAGAAACAATATATGTTTTCTCCCTACTTATTGGTTAATTTGTTCCCTTTTAGTTATCTTAAGCATATATTTTAGCATTTTTAATTCAGTAAATTGCATTTTATAACTCAATGGATATTAGCCTATTTATCCTTAATTTTGTCATGTTTTGGTACTGATGTCTTTGCATGAGTATTTCAAGATTGTGCCCTGAATTGTCGCTGCACCTGACAGCTTTTTGGATAAGAATAAAAATGTGTGAGCTATCCAGTTTGGTACAACCAACTTGTACGTACAGAGGCAGCATGATTATGATGAAAGGACACTTGTGCTATTTGGATAAATATTAATATTCACGTAAAAAGGACACAAAATGAGAGGCTGTTTTTGGGGGGGTATTATCTTCTTCAACCTATCTTTTGAAGCTTTTCGGCTATGGCAGCTTAAGTCTTCTACGGGTGAGCCGACATGAAAGGGATGTAGATCAGCTCCTGATGAGGAGCCCTGAGTGCGACACAAGAGGGAATGGAGAGATTCAAGTCGAGATTGTGTAGGAATAGTATTCACCATTTGTTTCTTTTATATTTCTTTTCTAAACGATGGTAATTACTTTCTATTTCATGTTTGTATGGAATACACATGATTTTTGGGTTAAATGTTATTTTATTTAATCTTGCTTCTACTGTTTAATCTTTGGGTTTGAATTTTTTTAGCATGGAAGTGTTATTGCGGCCACTGACACTGGAAAATGCAATGACAGTTCAAGCTAACAAGCATGACAACAGAAGTTGCTTAAGGATTATAGGAATTTAATCCACTTGTGCTTAATAGTGTTCCATTGCAATCATCGAAAGGTGTGGTTAATGTGCATGTTTAAATCTAAAATTAAATATAAAAGTTAAGCTTGGTAAGATATTCATTGCAATTTAATGCATCGACAATCACCTATCCTTTTATACCTTGTGAGCACTTAGTATTCTGTTGAATTCACATTGGGGATCCCAGTTTATCATTATCATATTTTATCTTATTGTTTTCAAGTTATTTCCTCAAAAATTACTCTCACAATTTATCTTGTTTCTATCTATTTATTGCACTAACATTGATAGCAAAAAGACAACCATCCTCGTGGGATCGATATCCGACGACTCATATCTATCTACTATACTTGCATCGACATTGTATGCTTGCACATTATTGCTGTGACGTTAAACAGCTGATCAAGTTTTGGTGCCGTTGTCAGGGATGGCGTTTGTTTGATATGTCTTTTGCACTTTGTTTTTTATTATATAATATTTAGTTGCCACTAACTTGTTTTATTTTTGTAGCTATTTTCACATTTTATTTTAGGTGTTTGATAACCCGAAGCAATACAGAGTTTATCATCGATTTTGATCCAAAAATTGAAAGAACCGTTCGGAGGAGACTTCAAGAACAAAAGAAATATGGATTTACCAAGAAACAATGAAGTCATACCCCAAGTGTAGCACCAAAATGCTAATGACCCACTGTTGTCGCTAGACGCTCAAATACAAAACAGGACTATACGAGACTTTGTAGTACTTGTCTTGAATGCCTTACAATAGGGAGTTGTTAGGCCAGTAATCCAAACTCAAAATTTTGAACTCAAGCCAGTAATATTTCAAATGTTGAATTCTAATGGGCAATATGCTGGATTGCCACATGAAGATGCACGAGAACATCTCAAATCATTTTTATTGATATGAACTTCCTTTAGTCAACAAGGCGTTCTTTATGACACTTTGAAGATGCAATTATTTCCTTATTCCTTATCGAGAAGAGCTTGTACTTGGTTCCTTGGGCTACTTGCAGGATCAATTACTTCTTGGAATGCACTAGCAACACAGTTTGTTTTGCACTTTAACCCGCTGATAATGAATGCTCGTCTCCGAAATGATATTACAACTTACCATCAGCTGGATGATGAAAATCTTCACACTACATAGGAACGTTATAAATCTTTGCTTCAACGTTACCCCATACACGAAATTCGACAGGAATCACAAATTGAAAATTTCTATAATGGGCTGAATTCACACACAAGGAATCTTGTTGACGCATTAGCCAATGGTCCTTTGCTGGATTGCACTTATAATGATACTGTTGGAATTCTTGAGAGAATTGCTTAGAATGATTTTCAATATCCTATCTCTAGAGCTACACAAGAAAAAGCTACTCTGGGAGTTATTGAATGGACATAATATCTGCACTTAGTGCTCAAGTTTCTTCTCTTGTAAATATGATAAAAAAATGCAAGGGACTAGTGACATTGCACCTATATAAGTCGCTTAACAAGTTTATGTTCCTACCTTTTTTTGTGAGATTTACAGTGACAACCATAGCTATGAAGATTATCCACATCATGCAGAGAATGCCTTTTATGTCAGTAACATCTGCAACAATTCTTATGGCAACTCTTATAATAATTCTGCACGTAATCAACAATCTTGGGAAGCTTAGACTGCTGGACAAAATGTTGCGACATTCCAACATGAGAATATATCTATTCAATGCAATTATAATCCAAGGCAGGGGAATTACAATCAATAATAGCAAAACTACAATCAGCACACTCAGATGCCTCCACAACAAAGCCAGATGCATCCACACCAGAATTAGATGTAGCCACAACACTCTTCAATGTCGAATCAGCATGTTCAAGGACATCGACAACAATAGTACATGCAAGCTTCTCCTTCTGACCCGTTAATAGCTCTTGAGGCTTTAATGCGAGAGCATATTAATCATACAGAAGCTATTGTGCAAGGGAATTCATCTTCTATTTGGGCGTTGGAGGAACAATTAGGACAACTTGCTTTGAATCTAAATACTCGACCATCAGGCACACTAGTTAGTGACACGAAAAATCCCAGTCTGAGGGGGAAAGAACACTGCATGGCTATCACTTTTAGGAGTGTTAAACAAACTGGCGATTCGACTACAGACTTTATTGTAGCACCTTAAGATACTGGTGAAGTAATCTTTGGTGAGAAGGTTGAATCTAAAGAACTTGTCGATGTACCGGACAAAGAAGTTCCACAAATTGTCACTCATATGCCTAATGTCCGACCCTCGAAACTATCAACGCAATCAAAGGTATCGGTGCAATCAAATGTATCTCCACATTTACCTTTTCCACAAAGATTCAGGGACAATGCGCAGGATAAGTAGTACCAACAGTTCCTGAACACATTGAAGCAACTTCAGGTCAATATTCCTTTAGTAGATGCTCTTGTGCAAATTCCAAATTATGAGAAATTTATGAAGGAGATCTTGTCCAAGAAGAAGAAGCCAGTGATATTGAAACTATTACACTTATAGAAGGTTGTAGTGCTATTTTGATAAATAAGTTGCCATCGAAAATGAAAGATCTTGGGAGCTTTACTATCCCATGTTCAATTGGCAACCATTATTTGGGCAAGGCTTTATGCTACTTGGGAGCTAGCATCAACCTAATGCCACTATCTACTTTTTGAAGGTTGGGAATTAGTCACATGAAACCTACTGCAGTGACATTACAACTAGCAGATCGATCCTTGGCTCAAACTGAAGGGAAAATCAAAGACATCTTAGTTTGTGTGGATAAATTCATTGTTTTGGCTGATTTTATCATTCTCAACAAGGAGGTTCCCAAAATCTTGGGACGACCATTTTTAGCCACCGGACGAGCTCTTATTGATGTTTACAAAGGTGAACAGACCATGCAACTTAATGATAAGCACGTTACCTTCAGTGTTTTCGAATCTATTCAATGCAATGATAAAGAAGAATGCAATACTGTCGATGTGCTAGATAATTTAATTGTGGAAGAATTCAATGACCAAAGCACAATACTATCTAAGGAGTTTGCAGTGACATCTGATGATGAATTCTTAGATAATTGTGACATTATGGTTGAAGTTAATAATATCAAACTCAGGCATGGATGGAAGATTGAATCCTTAGACTTAGTGTAACAACCCGTTTTCAGTGAAATCGGAATAGTGGTGTCGATGCCACAAATCATAAATTACTATATACAAATTGAATTATTATTTAATTATTTAATTATTACTATATAC
>JABFAF010274049.1:0-10727 GCA_013677275.1 Gossypium schwendimanii | reverse complement strand
GTTCTTAAATATATTATTTATACTTATATTTTATTTATATTTGATTTAGAGGATAATTAAAGAAAAATGAGCTTAAAGTTTATTTTTGACAAGTTTTTGTAGTTTGGACTTTCAGCACAATATAACTTTAATATTTTAGCCACAACTTGAGCTATAGACATTCGTTTTGGGCCTATAATATACCGAGTCGAAAGGAATTGAAATATCTAACTAAAGTTATTTAAGACTTGAGCCCAAAAAGTGTCAAGAAGATGCCCGAAAATGGCTTGAAAGTTTGATGCGAAAATTGCCAAGAAGCCTAGAAATATTATATTTTATTTAATTAATGGAACTTTTATATTTTCTTCATTATATTATTTTTTGCCCTACAAATAGACAATATTAGGTTAAGATTTGGGGGACTTAGACCTAATTTATTTTAATTTATTACTATTATTTTTCTTTATGCCTCGATTTCGTAACACCCCAAACTTGGCCCAGACGTTACAGTCAGATTATGAATGTTACTTTGACATTTTAAACCTTGTTTGTTTATTTCCACGCAAAACTAAAGTCTGAATCGATAAACACGCAAACTAGAATTTATATTTATCATCCTAGTAGTGTTGTTGTTACCAAATATTTGAGTGAGCGCACATTGATGAAAGTATTGTTTTATTAATTATTTGAAAAAAAAGCCATACCATTTTTGCTACTTAATAAGTAAAAAAAAAAATTTAAAATTCAAAACCTTGCAGTAGAAAAATACTTTAGAGTTCTTATTTTTGAAAAGCATAGAGTTTCATTGATTATGGCATCTTGTTAAAAACACTGATTAAAATTATATGTTTGCAAAATAAAAACCAAATCCAAAATAATTGTCTTGAAAACAAATTAAAAAGTTCGAAAGTCCATAAAGTCCGAAGTCAGCCCAAACATACTTAAAGTTAAAATATCGAAATCGAGCTCCAGAATCGCCGCCAAATCCTAAGTTTGAGGATCATCTGAAAAGTATCAAAACAAACGAAGTGAGCTAGAAGCCCAATGTCTGACTTGGCCCACATATATAATTTATTATTGACATGCTCATATGCAAATCTCAGAACTGACAAAATAGAAAATTCACATATTCAAAAGCATATATTAGAACAGAATATATCCTACTCCCATCCGCTACTCACCAACTCCACTCAACCAATCATACCAAATAGGACTACAAGAGTCTATCCATCCAATCAAACCGGTACGTGGTGGTATGCCACTCAAAAAGTGTAATTGTTGCCAAACTGATATTGCAGTTTAATTACCAAAATTGTAGTAATACTGCCAGAATACACTTTCTCCATCACATATCAAATCTCACCCCAATGCATATGCATAATCAAACTAATATATATCCATATCAATGAGATGTATGGCATGCATACGTAAATGTCTTTTCACAAATTATATCGTATCATATTGTTTACACAAAATTTATCATACTAATAATGGTTTCTAACATACTGACACACAATATACCAAATTTATGGTTTTATAAGCTCACAAAATAGCGACGAATTCGATTTCAGAGTCTCCCAATTGGTCCTAAACTAGGCCTATAAGTTGACCAAAATGGGCCCACATGCCTTAACTGTTTTGCCCGTGTAATCACACACGTCCATGTGCTCCATACAGTCATGTAGCATACAGCAGTTTCAAAAATAACCTCTGTTTTTTAGATTTTTTCCAAGTTTTAATTGACGTTTTGAGTTAGAATCACACACCTGATTATATTTCTGACTAATCACACAGTCGAGAACTCATGAATCCTCATACAACAATAAACCACAGAAATTAACAACCAATAAATTTTTTTGTCTAAAATAGACTGATATTAAACTTCAACAGGCTTAAAAACAAGAAACTGAAAGGTCACCATCAGCGAAGAAAACGACAAAAGAGAAAAAACTATCTACAGCTGTTTAGCATAAAATAAAAGAAGGCCTAGAAAGTACAGAACAAACAATTAAAACATAGAAAAAAACGCGCAAGCCTGCA
This sequence comes from Gossypium schwendimanii, assembly GCA_013677275.1. Lineage (NCBI taxonomy): Eukaryota > Viridiplantae > Streptophyta > Magnoliopsida > Malvales > Malvaceae > Gossypium > Gossypium schwendimanii. Next base: position 8,708 of record JABFAF010274049.1, on the reverse strand, counting down.
GCATTATCTGTTCAACTTCCAATATCAGTCAGAAAAGTGCTCCGTCTCCTCAGTATTAATGATCCAAATCGGGAGCCAGCAATGCTTTGCAAAGAATATTGGAGTTCAATGAACCTTCTCCAATTACAAAGCAAAATTATGGGTCTTAGTTCCTCTGATTCCATCTTAACCAGTCTTCCTTCACCACTAGCCGCACAGTCTCTGATATACCATCACCTCAGTTCCCACTTACCCTTTTTCTCCGGCCCTCCATCGCCAAAGCATGAGCTGCAGAATTAACCGAGTGGGGCACAAAAATGTAAGTGACTTTGTCAAAACCTATCTGCAATCGATGAATATTGTGGATAATCGATCTAATGACTGATCTATCTTCCTCTTGTGTATTCAGTTTTTTAATAACTGACAGTGAGTTACCTTCCACTATCAGTCGTCTAAATCCCTTCATACTCGCGAGGCGTAACGCTCTTTCACATGCTTGTGCTTTCGCCACAAAAGCATCGTCCACATCTTCCATCAGATAAGTATCTGCTTCTACAGCTTCCCCTCTGTAATCTCTGGTTAGGGCTGCTGTTATTGCAAGCTTTTTTACATGAAGATACGACGCATCAAAATTAACTTTAATAATACCATAGTCAGGAGGCCTCCAAAGCTCGTTACCCAGAAGAGCAGGAGAAAGACATAGGTTCTCTTGAACAAACCAAAGATCCTGCTCGTAGCCCCTAATAAACCCCAACAGAGTTGGCATAGAAAACTTAACCCCTTCATGAACCAACTTATTCCTGTGAAACCAGAGACACCATAGAGATATAGAAATCAAACGTTTTTATCGATCTCCTTACACAATGTTTCAGTGAATCATCAACTGGGGAGATTTGAATTTGCATCGCCATCCACACACACTGTAGAACCCTACAAGACCACAGCAGATGCTCTGTGTTTTCCAGGTCTTCCTTGCACAGTGGGCACACGGTCTCCTTACACAATGTTCAACGCGCCAAGTTCCCATAACGAGGCACCAAATTGTTGAATAACCTCCAAACATGTACTTTAATTTTCGCTGGAATCTTCAATGCCCATAGATCCATATAGAATTCTTTGTACTCCTCATCTCTAGTTAATGTATGTAAATTACTCTGTAAATACTCTGTAATTAGGACCCTATATCCGCTCCTGACAGTATACTCGCCTGAACCTTCATGCTTCCATACCAGCATATCCTCTGGTCGACTTTCAAAAATGGGGATGGAAAAGATTCGGTTTGCTGTATCATCGTCCACTAAGTTGTGAATTATCTCTCTATTCCAGGTACTGTCGTCACTATTAATTAACTGATTCTCACCGTAGACCAAGTAGGCTTAATTACTTGAACTGGAATTCTATTGTTCTCCTTTCCAACTAACCAAGGATCGTTCCAAATATTAATACATGTACCATTTCCCACTCTCCACAAGGTCCCATCTCCGATCAACTCCCGAGCACTACAAATACTCCTCCAGGTAAATGAAGGGTAAGAACCAACCTTTGCTGTTAGAATATCAGAATGAGGAAAATAACGGGCCTTTAAAACCTTGGCTAACAAACAATGGGGCTGAGCTAAAACTCGCCACAGTTATTTTGCTAATAAGGCCTTATTAAACAAAAATAAATTTTTTAAACCCAGACCTCCAAAACATTTTGGTTTACATAGAACATCCCACGAACTCTAATATATACCCCTCGAGGTTTTATTATTTATCCACCAGAATCGATTCATAATGCCTTCCAGAGTTTTGCATAATGTCTTTGGTAATAGAAAACATTGCATAGCATAAATCGAAGTTGCTTGCAAAATTGATTTTATGAAAACCTCCTTACCCCCCATTGACAAATAGCGCATACTCCACCCCTTAATCCGTTTTCTGAATCAGTCCACAAAGTTAGCAAAAGCCCACTTTTTCCTCCTACCCACCATCATGGGCAAACCGAGATACTTCTCAGGATTAGAGGCCAGATAAACCCCTAATAAACTAACAATATCCTCCTGAACATTTGAAGCAACATTTTTATCGAAATAAATGAGGGATTTATCAAAATTCACTCGCTGCCCCGAGACCATTTCGTATTCATGGATGATGGCCCGAACCACCTCAACCCCTTCACAAGAGGCATCACCGAAAAGAATACAATCATCTGCAAAAAACAAATGGTTGATCGAAAATTTTTCTCTACCTATAGGTGCCCTTAGCATCTTCCTTTTTATCTTTTGCTTCCTAAATAAGCAATGAAAAACCTTCAGCACAAATAAAAAATAGATAAAGACTGAGTGGGTCTCCTTGCCTTAGTCCTCTAGAAGGAGTAAACCAACCACCACTAGATCCATGAAGACTAACAGAATAAGTAACAGAGCAAACATATCGCATGATAAATACAATCCAATACATATGAAAACCCAATTGTTTCATCATTCCTGCCAAGAAGTCCTATTCTACTCGGTCATACACTTTACTCATATCAAGTTTAAGCGCAAAATTGCCTTTTTTACCTCTCTTTTTCATTTTTAAGGAATGAAGTATCTCATAAGCAATCAAAATATTATTAGAAATAAGCCTAACTGCAATAAAAGCCCCTTAAGCTTCATTTATGCAATTCCCCAATATCGTACTCATACGTATTACCAAAACTTTTGCATAAATGACATTGTAGAGGCTAATAGGTCTAAAACGAGACATATTTTTCGGCTTCTCAATCTTGGTAATCAACACAATGCGCGTTTTATTAATATCACTTATATCCGTTTGTCCCTGCAGAACAGATAACAAAATTGGGTAACCTTTGGCCCAATAATATGCCAGTATCGTTGAAAAAAGAGAGCCGGGAATCCATCTATTCCAAGAGCTTTAAAGGGTGCCAATAACTTAATTGCATAGACAATATCCTCCTCCGTGAATTGTTTTAATAGATTTTCATTCATACTATCAGTAACTTTTTTCTCAACTAAACCAAATAAATGCTCATCCGATCCTGATTCTGAAGCTGAAAAAAGCTTACCAAAATAGTCTGAAGCTATCTGCAAAAACTCATCAGCAGAGGTAGTCCTCCTACCAATTCCATCTTCCAGTTCTGAAATTCTACCACGAAAATGTCGTTGTACAACCACCTTGTGAAAAAAACTGGTATTTCGATCACCATTCTTTAGCCAATTAACACGGGCACGCTGCTCCCAATATAATTCCTCCTTCTCTGCTTCCAAGTTAAGCCCTAATTGGACCTCCATTATCTCTGCTAGAATCTCATCAGACGGATCTTGGTTGTAAAGATCCATTAATCTATCTTCCAAATTAAGACGGTTCCTCTTCTCCTTAGTTCGATTAACCGTGCTCCATTTCATCATGTATTGACCCATTTTTTCCAACTTATTCAGTATGCCTCCAGATTCTTCTTCCCACCACCTTTTAACCATCCCTTCAAACGAGCTATCTAAACACCACTTGGCCTCAAACCTAAAAATCTTCCCATAACTACTTTGACAATTCCCTACCACTCCCAGTGTATCCAAAAGAAGAGGGCAATGGTCAGAAAAAGAGTGGCTTAAATGTTCCAGACGATACCCAGGAAAAAGATTCAGCCAATTCAATGATGCTATGCCACGATCCAGTCTCTCCTTTATATTTGTCGAGGCAAACCATCCTCGTTCCCATGTGAACCACCTGCTAATAAAGCCTAGGTCATTAAGGCAACAAACTTCAAGAACCCTGCGAAACTCCCTCATTTGTCCATTTGATCTGAGGCGACCACCCTTCTTCTCAAAAAAATCTGTGATTTCGTTAAAGTCCCCCATAACCACCCAAGGCATATTTTGATCTTGATTTAACTGACGTAGCAATTCCCACGAATCCCTTCGACACTTTTCCTCTAGATTCCCATAGAAACCTGTGAATCTCCAAACATTGCCACACTCATTATCTTGAACTTCAACGTCAATATGAAAAGAAGAGAAACTTTTAAGCTTGACCAATGTATTCCCTTTCCAGCCCAACGATAACTCCCCTTTTGTACCAATTACACCAACATCAATTCCATTCTCAAAATCGCACTTTAATCTTACCGACTCCATTTTTTTGAACTTAATTTTGTCTCTAAAAGAAACAAAATTTTGGGATTAATGGCTCTTAACTTATTTTTAAGCCTTATAACTGTTCGTGATCTCCCCAAACCACGAACATTCTAGCTTTGAATTTTTATCAAGCCGGGCTGCTCTAGTCTCCAGAGCTAGCCGAAATAATCATTGATCCAGATCCCACATTAGCCTCCCTCAGAACACGTGAGCTCTCTACTATCCGTTTTCTATTTTTCCCGTCAGACAACTCAATTGGTTCATTTTCCCTCCCAAATCCAATTCCATTTCCTCATAAACGAGCTCATTAGCCTGCAAAATATCAATACCCCCATCACGCCCCTTAACTATTCTCCCATCTCCTTGGATCGAAACAGGTCCTAAAGGATTTAGATTGGGGTTCAAATTCCCACCAGTGCCCCTAGAATTACAATTTTCATACTTCCTCATATTTAATGAGTTGCCATGCATGATACCTGCCAAATTTTCTCCACCATACGGCGACCCATCTGCTGCCCGCAACCACCTACTCACCCCCATGTTCCGATGCCTAACCACAGCACGCAACGATAAATCCTATCCAAAAACTATTTTTTTCGAATCAATAGATAACCTCACAGGACAATAGCTTTCTCCATGTCCCAGTTTACCACAAATAAAGCAAAACAAACTTAACTTCTCGTATTTAAATTGAGCATAAACAACCATAGACTTCCTTATCTGAACCTTCTTTTTACGCTTCAACGGGGCAGTAACATTTAAACAGACTCGAATGCGCATATAGTGTTGAATCCCCAAAGTCAGAATAGATGTATCATACTCAATAAACCTACCACAGAAATCACCAAACTGTTTTGCCATCGAGGCACTCATTAGCCCCGGCGGTAAGTCGTGGACTTGAATCTAAAACTCCATATGATTTAGTTCCACCACCGCTAGATTTCCCCCAATAGGTACTTTTTCAAGAGTAAGTAAATGGTTATTGAAAAACTATATGGTTATTGAAAAACTATGGTATACCAGCAACAACCCTGTCAATATCAACCTCATGAAAAAATTGAAAGAGATACCGTTTCTCTTATTTTCGTTATACAGATCCCTCCTATAGGGTGCCAAAGATTTGCCAAAGTATTACGCAATGATGGAAAGTAGACTACACTATCTGTGAGGCACCGTCCCACCAGACAGAGTTGGCTAACTCGACCCACTACTCCTTCATCCTCTTGAAAAGCTTCCTCCTCCTCATCCAGTAAATTTAGATTCTCCAAAGCATCTTCCATCTCAATTTTCGCACCTTTCCAACCGAACAAGAAACATATTTAAACAAATGTGAAACCACTAGTACCTGTGGCAAGAAATCATAAGAAACCCTAACTCAGAGTAGCAGATAGACGTGCCAAAATTCGGCAGACAGAGAATCCCATGCCAATACAGCAGACAGTAAAAAAAATCTATATTCTATTAACAACCAATAATTAACCCAACATCTAACTTGATAATTTGGTTTTCCTAAAATCCAGTCCCCAAAACTGATATTCAAGCACTTACTCCATAAAAACAACATCCAAAATAATAACTAAACCACTAGAGGATCACACACCTCGCACCCTTCAACTAATCAAAGATTAAAAAAATGTTCAAAGCAACAAAGAACGAAGATTAACACCATTACCACTCCTACCTTGCTCAAAGAATGAATTAAAAATAAAATAATAGAAAATAGTTCAATGAAACTTACACTACGTTTGCACTACAATCAAAGAATAAACACTACGCATGATCACAAAGGAAAGACAAGACGACGATCATACAAACAAATTAATGGAAGCAAGCAAGAGATAAAACAAAAAGAAGAGAAGAAGGATAGAAAAAAATGCAAGAGAAAGAAAGAAAAAAAAGAAAAAGAACGTCTGACCAAAGAGGAAAAAGTGGGTTGTAAGTAGGGGGAGAAGAGTTAGTGAAGTTTAGATAGTTTTTTTTAAATGAATAAAATCAAGACAACTGAATATCTTAACCCACCAGATTACATAAAGTTCAAATTTAACTCAATTACTAACAAATGGTAAAGAAACAAAAAGAATTCCACTTTTGTATCCAACGAGGCTCTCAAGACCCTTGGGTAGGGTAAAGTCTTACCACTAAACTTCTTATTAGTAAACCAACTAAATTAAAAGATAAGCCATAAGACTCAAATCTAACATAATTCTAAAATTAATAAAAAATTCCAAAACAAGGGAATTGAATTCAAGATCCAAAGCAAACATCCAAGGCACTCAACCACCATGCCAAATTAGATTATTTAATAAAATTTAACAATCCAAAAATTGAAATAACAACAACAAGGTTGAGAAAAGAAACTAGAATCAACCAAAATACATTGTTCACTGCTACTGAATCAGATATCAACAACAATTCATTTTGTGGAGTCTGTGTAGATGACATTACAGTCATAGGCAATCATCAGTCAAATATTCATGATTTTGTGGAGTCCTTAGATTTGAGATTTTCTCTCAAAGATTTAGGACATTTGAGTCATTTTTGGGGCATCAAAGTCACACATACAACTTCAGGGCTTTTTCTCAATCAATGAAAATACATTCAGAACTTGTAAATGAGTCACATGGAAAATTCCAAAGGCATCCCTACTACTATGATATCAACGAAAATACATTCAGGTGATGTGAAAGGCATGCTAGAATTGTATATACTTTCAACCGCATGGGGAAAATATATTAGAAGAAGCCATTTCCTTCAGTAAATTTCATCTGAAATTGGCAGAAACTACAGTAAACTATCCTTTCTCCATACAAATTGCTAATGCTTTAAAGCGACCCATTCGCAAGAGCGTGCCAAGGTTGATTGCAAGGAGCTACATTTCCATATATAAGGGATATGGTGCCCAAGATGAAAATTTGATGAAATTTGCAAAGTTAGATTTCAAAATCTTATAATATTTACACAAGATGGAGATAAACAACACGTATTCATAGCCTAGCTAAGAGGTTACCATAAATTAAGCCAAATAAAACACGTATTCATAGCCTAGCTATTACACAGGTCTACTAATAATATATATGTATCATAATTTCTTCTTCTTTCTTGTTTTAGGTGGTGGAAAGGTTTAGATGTTACGACCAATTTTCCTTTTATAAGAGATAGATTGGTGGAATTTTATTTCTGAATGATGGGTGAATACTTTGAACCCCACTATGCCGCTGCTAGAGCTTTTGTGACCAAAGTGACATGCCTCCTATAAATTTTGGATGATATTTATGATGCATATGGCACATATGAAGAACTTGAAATCTTGACAAAAATAATCCGAAGGTCATTCAAAACATATATCCACCTTTGAAGTACTTCAAATTATTAGAAGTAAATGTTTTTTATTGAATAATAGAGAGAACTGACCATTTCCATGAATGATATATTTTAGGTGGGATACCAACTACATTGATCAACTTCCAGACTACGTGAAATTCTGGTACAATGAAGCTGTAAACGTTTATAAAGATATGGAAGATTTGATGTCCAAAGAAGGAAAATTATATCGAGTCCAACTCGCCATGAAGTAATATATATGATCTTTATTTTTTTTCTTGAAAAAAATTCTTATTTTGCAATCTTAATCAGCTATATTAGTTGGTTTTTGCTAACTTTTTGTTTTTTTATTAATAGATGAAACGAAAATCTCAAGTTTACTTTGTTGAAGCCAAATGGTTGCATGAAAATTACATACCAACAATGGAGGATTATATGTCGATTGCATTAGTTTCTTATGGTTATTGGCTTATTACAATTTCATCTTTTGTTGGCATGGAAGAGAGCATAACAAAAGAGACATTCAATTGGGCATTTAATGACCCTAAGAACCAGAGCTTCAAGCATTATTTGTAGGCTGAAGAGTTTATTTATTTTTATTTTTATTATCTGAGTTTGATTTGGCTTGATCTAACCATAGACAGCTATACGTTAGCCCAAATTAATTTATGTTTATTGTAGGTTGAGCAAGAGAGAGGACATGCTTCCTCAGCAGTGAAGTGTTACATGAAACAATATAGGGTGTCAATACAAGAGTTATACGATGAGTTATACAAGCTGTTGGTGTTATGAACAATGAGCAAGCAAGTTTAGCTAAGACATGAGCAACAAGACTCGAGACTTGCAGAAGAAACAAAAAGAGTTTTAAGAACAAAAAATAAAAAACAAAAGCAAAGAAAAAATAGAGAGTGTATGGAAGGAAATCTGATGAAATTTCATTCAAAAAATGAATAATGGCATAATGCCAATACATAAACCAAGCATTCAGCTTGTCAAAATCAATATATGGTCACCTAATCAATGCCTACTACCACTAATACATTGACACTTGGAAAACCAAGCTTGTACTCATGAACAAAGCTGAGTTAACAGCTCAATCACTATCAAATTACATCAAACATCAAACTAACATAGTTCAAAATGAACTAAATTACATTACATCAAACTAAGGTTACAAAATGAACAAGAAATCAATAGTTATTGCATGGCTCAGCCTACATGGGCTGTGTAACAGCCCAATTTTGACCCTAATCAGAATAGTGGTTTCGGGACCACAAATCTGAATCAGAAAAAT
>JABFAF010273970.1:0-10574 GCA_013677275.1 Gossypium schwendimanii | reverse complement strand
ACAATTTAGTTCTTTTGACTAAATTGAGTGCCCAAACGTCGAAATTTTTGAACGAAATTTTCACGAAATTATTTCGTGAAATTGTAGGCCATAAAAATATAGTAAAAATAAATTTTTCCTCATCGGATTTGTGATCCTGAAACCACTATTCCAATTACGCCCAAAATCGGGATGTTACAAAATATAAAATTCTTTTTTTGTTTAAGAGGACACCTAACATCCATTTTTACCCAGATCCGCATAAAATTGTTCAAACCTTATCCAAATTTTTAGTATCATACTTTAGGAATTCCCCTACAAAAATCCCCCAATTGTTTTGCTATATGCTTAGAGAAAAAACCCTATTGTTATTCATGGACTTGTACCCAAAACCTTACATAAAGTAAGGGTACTTTTAGAGGATTTCCCCATCCACCAATTGATGAGTCACTAGAGGATGATTATTAAATGTCCAAGGATCGCCATTTTTCACCCGATCTAGATCCATTTTATGAAATAAGTGAAATAAAAAAATGTTTTTCTCCCAGATCTGTAATTTAGACCCCTCTCACTGGGTGCCAAAAATTAACCATAGTGCTTCTCATTGTAGGGAAGTGAATCACACTCGCAGTTAGAAAGCACCCCACCAAGTAAATATCATAGATGTCTTTTACAGGCTTAGCCGCACTTTGGATCTGTTAGATCTCCTTCTCCTCATCATCCAAAGAAAGATTCGCCAAATCATTTTCCTTACAGTCCGAAATCAATCAAAAGAGATTAACAACCCCTCAATCACCATTGCCATAGAAATAGATCAGAAAAGAAGATGAATAAATAATAAAAAATACAAACCTTAAAAACAAAACGTACTAGAAAAGTAGACCAAGACGTGCTAGAGTAGCAGACTTAAAGGTCGATTAACTAGTTAATTTTCTATACACGTTCTATAACTATAATATAAATTAGTGAATAGAATTTTTTCCTACAAAAAAGTGTATAAAATGATAAGTAATCACTTAATAGAGAATATATTCAATTGTGTTTTATTTTATATCATTTAATATTATATTATTATTTATCAAACAAATTAAATTATATTAGTATTTAATTTTAAACAATATACCAAGAAAATTTTATAAATTTAGCACTTAAGTTTTAATATTTATTTTTTCTAACACTTATTCTTTTAGGAATTAATTTTGAGTTAAAATTATCTTATAAGGGCAAACTGCATCAATTATTGTTGAACTTTGTTCAAAATTACATTCAGTAACCCAACTTTTAAATGTTGCATAATAGTCGTTACTGTTATTGAATTGTTACATTTTGGTCACTTGTTCGTTAACTTCTGTTAAAGGGATGATGTGGCACATTAATTCAAAGGGTTAATAATTAAGTTGGCCCATGAATTGTAGCTAAAATATCACAATGATACTTTTAACATTTTTCTTAACAACAATTCTAAAAAACTTTTAAAAAGATTTTAAAAAATATAAAAAACAATGAAAATAATTAAAAATTCTAAAAAAAAACACAATATTCAAAATAATAAAAATTTCAAAATCTTATTCCTTAATCTTTTTCTTCAAGTTTTAGTTTGATATAAGGATCATTGAGCTTAAACTTTCTTCCCTATTTTCTTCCCTATTAGACTCTCGATCTTTCAAATCCAAATTCCCTATTCATATTTTGTTTTTTTATATATTATTATGTGATTTATCTTCTTATTCCCAAATTTGTAGTTGATTAATGGATTACCCTTTAATTGTATTGTAAGAAACAACCAAGGCAAACTTAGAAGATCAACTAAAACAAGGGATCTCCTACCAGTTCTCTATCAAGATAGTAAACAAAGTATCTATTTGCAGTTAAGAAGGCAAGCATTGGTGGGACCTCAAAAGAACAACCTAAGTTTTAACTTCAGTCCCAGTTATGCTAGGCCCAATTAGACAGAGTCCCATCAATGATGATAAGGTGGTGCTTGAGAACCTTAATGTGACAATGCAATTGCTATTCATGACGTGCAAAGAGGATGTTAAAGGAGTGGAAGTGTAATGACCCAACTTTTGTTGATGTTAAAAAATGTAGTTTTGAAATCCCATTTCCATAAATTGAGCCCGTAAGGATAAAATAAGGTGCTTGAGAACCTTAATGCGATAATGTAATTGTTATTAATAGCGTGCAAAGAGGATGTCAAAGTAGTGGAAGTATAATGACCCAACTTTTGTTGATGTCAAAAAATGTAGTTTCAAAATCTCATTTCTGTAAATTGAGTCTGTAAGGATAATTGAATAAGAAGACTGATAGAGTCGGTATAAAAATATATTAAAAATTGGTTAAGTAATTCAGTTGACAAAATCATTAATTAAAGCTTAGGGACTAAATTGTAAAAGTTTAATTTCTATTAAATTTTAAATTAGAAAATGCTTGAGGACCTAGTTAGCGATTGTTCAAAGGACCAAAATGGCTATTAAACCACTATTTTGGTTTGAGATAGTGGAAATGGATGATTTACCACTTAAATATGTAATAGGATTAAAGATGTATATATATGCCTTAATTAAGTGAATTAATCAGGGTTAATTAAGGTAATTAAACTTTTTATCCTAGTATATATATGAGTGAGTGGAGAGATGAATTAAAAATCTCTCATCTTCTCCTTCCTTCAATCGTCCAAGCTATTTAAAAGAAAGAAAAACCTCAAGCTCTTAAGGAAACATTCAACCACCAATTCACTAAGGTAATTAAGTTAATTCTTTAAAAAAATTATATACATTGAATCACGAGAATTTGATTTAGCTAGCCCATATGTTAATTTCTTAAATTAATAGATGTTTAGCAAGTTGCCATTATAGTGAAATTAATGAATTTAAGCTTGAATTTGAAGAGATTGTTAGTTAGGAAGCTTGGATTATGATAAAGAATAAGTTAGAAATTAAGTTAAGCTTGTTAGAAGATTTTGTGACATTTAAGGACTAAATTGAATAAATTGAAAACTATAATGAAATTATGCTATAGATAAAAACTATAGGGTCTCTAATGTAAGGATGTGAAATCAAATTTTGATTTAATGTTAAGTATAAAAAAATATGAGTGTTTCGGATATAAGGAATAAAATGAATAAATTACAAAATATGTTGATTATGTGTTTGAATGTGATTTAGATGTGAACTAATGTCATTTTTATAATTGAATTATTGAACGTAGCTAAAGATGACATCAGGCCTTCTTGAGAGAAAAGAAAGGCGAAAGTCATAGACGAGTAATGGAACTATAGTTTGTACTTTTATTATTTGAGTTCAATATACATATATACATGCCATGTTATAAATTGGCTATTTGAGGTAAACATTTTACTTGTCTCATGATTTGGTTTGTATGATGATATAAAATGTCGAGAATTTAATTGAAGTGAAGATATCATAAATAAACATGATATGAAACTATGATATGTGATCATGAACATATATGTATTGATTCATTGGTTACCCTATTAACTGTCTTGAGTAGAGTCGTGTATAGTTAGCATACCATAGGATTAGTGTACGAGATTATACTTTGATTTATACTGATAAGGCGCAAAGTGCATATTATACTTCGGATGTCCGATGAGGTGTGAATCACATTTTACTTTGGTTATATCAATGAGGGATAGAGTGCAATTTATACTTCGGACATTTCGATGAGGCATTGGGTGCCAGATTGGTGTAATGTTTGGATAATCTATGTATATATCTTGAATCCATGTCAAGTTAATAGGGATTACAAAACATAAACTTGTTAAATGACATCTGGTATGAAATGATAACGTAAAATGGTATATCATGTATAAATGAAATGTGAAAAATGATTGCATGTGAAAGATCATATGAACAAGTTAAAATTGGCCTTAAGGGTCGATTCGGACATGAATGAATTAATAGATTCGTGAAAGAATGAGATAATGAAATGAATAAGTGGCATGTTATGAAACGAAAGTTAATGTGACTTGTGGTTAGAAAGCATGGTATGATATGTTCATATAAATTTGTCAAAAGAGATAATGCAAAAATTTTGCATATGAGACATGAATGGTCAATTGAAATGGTTGAAATTTGATCATGTATTGATTGTATTCTTAACATGTTAATGTTATTGCTTTATTGATTAGAATTACAAAAGTACCACTGAGCTTTATCACTCAACGTATGTTTTTTTTATTCCATGCGTAAGTATTAGTAGATCACGAGGTTCTGAGGAGTGATACAACATCTAGATTGTCGTTTTTGACTTAACAAGTTTTTATAGTCTCATTTTGTTATCAAATAGTGGTATGTACCTAAGATTGAGTCAATTTTATGTTGTGAATTATCATTTTGGTACCTTGGATGAAAATTATTGATTTGATTATAAACATATGAATTGAAAATGTATATATGTATGAAGGATGGGACTTAAATTGAGAGATGAATTAATATATTTTCATAATAAATTTATTAATATTTATATTTCATCCTTATAGACTCGGTTTATTGAAATGGGGTTCCAAAATTGCATTTTTCGACATCGCCTAAAATTGGGTCGTTACAACACATTATGATAGTTAAAAAAGAAAATTACTAAATAGCTCTAAAAGAACGAAATAAACTACAATAATTTACGACATATCTGCACATCTATTTATGACATGTTTGAAGATAAAAAAAATGATGATAGCAATTGGTAAGTTCATAATAATATGGCATGTTTGTGGAAGATTTTCTTTATCAATCAAGGTTGTTAGGTTTCTTCTTTTTTGTTTTCTTGCACTTCAAATTACAATTGTCTTCAAGCATTTCTAGTGATTTTCTTGATCCATGGACTTATTGTATTGGTATCAGAGCTTTGGGTTTTGGTATTTTTTCCTTTGGTTCCTTCAAGTTAACTTGTGAAAGAGTGAAATCTGATTTTTAAACCAATGGAAGAAATATTACCACAAACCAATGGGAAAGAACTTTCTTTGAAGCAAGTCATAACCTTAAGTCTCCAAACAAGATAAGAAAAAATGATGGGGCAACTCAAGCATTTGAAAGAATTATAGTGCAAGCACCACCTCTAGTACAAGTTCAACAAATAATAAGAAGAGTGAAATTTAATGAAAACCAATTCATCAAGAAGGTGGGCATTGTGGAATATCTCGTTGCTAGAAAATTGGTTATTCTCAACAAGACATGAATGCACAAGGGGTGGTGGATAATGAACAACATGAGGATCTGTTCCACACATGATGCATGATTTACCAGAAAGTGTGTCATGTTATTATTGATAACAAGAGTTGTGCAAATGTGGCTTCTACTGCATTAGTGGAGAAATTGAAATTATTGTCTACAAATCATCCCCATCCTTATAAAATTTATTAGTTGAATGAACAAAGTGAAGTTAAAGTAATAAAATAGGTTTCCCTTCTTAGGAATTGTTCCCATATTTTAGTAAACATGTAACTCTTTTATATGTATTTGAACGATGAACAAATAAATAAAGTTAATTTCACATTTCACTAACATACCTTTTGTGTTTCTGTCTTTCATGTTTTGCATACATAGAAAAATTATGACAAGCAAATATTAGCTCATTGATTGTCTAAGTTCAAACTGATTATAAGCGGTACTGTAAGAACATTTACATTGTGAGAAAGACAACTAACTTTAGTAGATAATCTAAACTAGTCCATAATCCCATAAAAGAATCAAAGTGAGCGTTTGATTCAAATACTTAGAAGGACTATTATGTGATCTATAATTCCAAATGGGGAGATTGCTAGTCTTGGCTACCGAAGCAGTTGACTCCATAGGTATAGATATAGATGTACTCATTGGAAGAATGATACATTGGATTGGATCCAAGTTGAATTAATTTTGAATCCATTTATGAATTAATTCACTTGTGATGTTCATGGTGTGATTTACCTAATTCCTGAGTTAGTCATTAACCATGTGTATGTAACTCATGTACATTGATATAAGTGGAGGCTTATGCTATAAAGATTGTTGAACCCATAGCCAATATGTTGGGTACATGACTTGTGTTTGACATGGCTTTATTAGCAATAATGGAATTCATAACTCGATTAAAGAGTTAACAATATCCTCTAATTCGCATTGTGTGGATTGAGTAATATGGAACGTGGCCACGGCTTGCTTATTCTCGAACTCATTGCATTTTTAAAACAACATAAAGAAATTTCTAAGAAAATATCTGAGCTCTCTACTTTATGTGGTGGCGAGATTATTTTTATTATTCTTTCACCAGTTGGTAAATCTTATTCGTTTGGTCATCCTTATGTTAAAAATATATCGCTAAATGCTTTTTAAACCCAAACCAACCTCATAATGAAACCACTAATGCTCCTGTTGAGGCTTACCGTAAGGTAAGAATCAGCTTACTTGTTCAAGATTTAAATGAGGTCCAAGACCAACGAGATACAATAAAAGAAAAAAAAAGGCAATTGCTTCGGCCCAATTATTACATGGAACAAAAACTCATCATTGGTGGAAAAGTCCCCTTGATCAACTTAACCTGAGGGAGCTCTAGGAACAAGACGAACATTTCGCAGAGTTTATCAACTTGATCTCTGTAACTAGGGACAAGAAGATTGCAACTATTTCCTCAATGCATGCTTCGATGGATGAGGATGTCCCTTCTGCCTTTCCTCCTAGATATAACCCTAGTCAGCAATAGTTTTGTACATCAAACTCCACGATGTTAAATGTTATTTTTATTGTTTTATTTTTTATGTTTGTTAGGCTTGTCAATATTGGGAGTCCTCAAGGTATACATGAACTTGTTCATGTAGTCGACCAACATATGGTCTATGGTCTCTATTGTAGCATTCCTAAGCCTTCACCATTTAGGGTTTAAGATTATTTATGTTCCAATTATCATGTTGTCAGCTATTTGCTTTTAATAAACTGGTAATTAATAAAATTTTTGCATTTATTTTTCTAACGTTTGAGCTCAAGGATGTGAATTTTCTTATATTTATAACTTGATCAAGTTTCAATTCATACGTGGATACACTCTTCACTTTTAGGATACCGTTAAAAATTTTTCATGCAACGTAAAAAGAAGAATATATCATAGTGGAATATGCTCTCTCTTCTTACAAGATTCCACGTCAAGTTTTGCAACCAAATGATATAAAATTTATAGAAATTTCTTGAATATATTGAATGGCAATGATTTATTGTTTAAATATTTTTCACTTTAGGGTTAAATATAGGCCTTCTATGCAAGTGGATTCTAAATAGAATATATTTTTGGGAGTTTTCCTTGTAGTGAGTTTTTTGTCCCTTTACAATTCCATATTAATGATATGCCTTCACCACATCTTTTCAAGTTGTTTTATGTATTTAAAAAGTCCCATTTTCATAACCTTTTTGGATAAAGCTTACAAAAAAAAGACGATAACAATAAAATGCATGCACTAGGTGCAAGTAAATTAAAATTAAATTTGATTATACATTTGTATTTTAGGTTTATTAAGTATGTGTAAATATATTCAATTATCATTAAATAAAAAATTTAAAATTTAAAAATAATTTAAGTTTTATTTATTTATTTTGTAAGTAATAAAAAGGAAATGGCACAACGAATTATGCCACAAAAATAATCTAAATGTTATGTTTAGATATATATTACATTTAAGCAATTTTTAATTATGCTTTAACCATATATTTTATTAAATTAGGATAATGATAAGTTCTACTGTATCGATTTTTGGTACTTTTCAACATATAATTGACTTAGAATGTACCATAATATCATGGATTTTTTTTCATTTCATGGCATATTTGATATAATATATATACGATCAAGAACAAAAGATTTATACTGTATTCAAGTAACATATTTACCTACCTAGTTCAAGACTAGATTCATTTAGTAACACGATAATCAATTGTTGAACGTAAAATTTGATCATCTAATTTAATTAGTTTCAGCATTTAATTTCTAGGGTTTTTTTGCCTATATATATGAATTCCATCTGAGAAGAACTTTATACCAAATCATCTAAATGGCTAGTAAAGTAGTCATTTTTAAATTTTTTGCTTGTTTTTTTTTATTATCTTTTTTGCAATGGAAAACTCAGGCAAGAAATCTAGGGGAAGACAAAAAATTGAGATTAAGATAATTGAAAATGAGGATGATAGGCTCATTGCATTTTCAAGATGACATAGAGGAATTTATAAGAAATCTCTGAGCTCTCATTTTGTGGTGGCAAGATTCTTTTTTTATTCTCTCACCAGTTGGTAAACCTTATTCGTTTGGTCATCCTTTTGTTAAAAATCTATCCTTAAACGCTTTTTAAACCTAAACCAACCTCTTAATGAAACCACTAACGCTCCTATTGAGGCTTACCATAAGGTAAAAATCAACTTGCTTGTCCAAGATTTCAATAAGGTCCAAGACCAACTAGATTATAACACCCCAAAAAATGGCCTAGGTGTTTTTGGGGTATTTTATGAGTTTTAGTCTGAGAGTATTCGAAATTTTGTGACATGGTGTGTATTGGTAATGTTTTGACTATGGTTTTTAGAAAATTAAATCAATTTCTTAAAATGAGTTTTAAATACCTTTAATTTTGAAAATAGGATTGATTTGTAAAAGAGGCAAAACTTAGAGTTTTTATGAGGTAATTAGACCAAATTTTAAAATCCAATCTAAAAACCGCATTTATAGCTCTATTTTCATGTTAGTTTTCTCCATCTTCATACTTTAGCCGTCCCTTGCTTCCAAAGCTTCTCTCTTCCACTTTCTGTTCTCCAGACCTTAATTTGATTGATTGCCATCATTCCCAAAGCATTAAATCTTCATAAACCTTCAAGAAAACAGCTTAAAATTCCATAGATTTCATCTTCTCCGCATGTGGGTTTTTCGGGTTTTTGACAAAAGTCCATTTTTCTTCTGACTAAGGTAACCATTCATCTTTCTATTAGTTTTTAATGTTATCTAGTCTTTTAAACGAAATTTTTATCCATTAAATTGCATGTTTTAAATAAAAGCAAAAAAATGGGTCGTTAATGGTGGATTTCAGGATTTTCAGTAAAAACATAATTTGAAAAGGTTTTTCAACTTGTTTTAACATGATTAGAAGGTTTCTAAACTTATTTTAAAGCTTTGTTAAGGATTTCTAAGGATTTAATGAATTTTAGTGAAAATAGCCATAAACATGTCAAAAATTTTGAAACCATTAACTGAATATTTTTGTGTAGTTTAAAAGTTGAGAACTAGTCGTAGGTGAATAATTAGATGAATGTAATCAGTTGTAGGTGAAAAGATTAAGTATAGAGAAAGATATTTGAGTTTCAAGTTTGTTAGTCGAAATTTCAGTTTCATGAGGAACATAGCTTAGACTTGTGTTTTTGGTTGGTTTAAGCGAGTCTTTAGCTGAATATTGATTGTGTAAATTGTGTGGTTATTATGTGCGAAGTGTTGGAACCATTGAAACCTTCTTCGAGCAAGGCAAAAGGCAAGGAAAAACTAGTTTAAGCTTTCGACTTTTTGGCAAAAGTGTAATTGGTGAATGTTTGGAATCACTGCTAGTAGGCACGATTCATAGTGTTAATTGAGAGCTTAATAATAACTTAAATCCCTATTGTAAGTTCTGAATGTAATTTTTCTATTTCCCTTATTTTATTTTTGGTAATTTATGTGATTATGAGAATATTTATGGATTGAATATTATGATATGATATTGTGATATGAGATATGTATGATGACTATTGTGAATTGTATTTTGTTGTGGCCATATTAAATATGTCGAACTATAGTGAGGATGTTGTGTTAGCAATTTAAATGTACAGTGAAAGTGTGCAAAAGAAACCGTTAGGTATGTATGTGTTGAATTATGAAATGTAATGCTAATGTAACAGGTTATGTATGTGATAAATTAATTTTAATGCACTCATATGTGGTTGGGTACGTGATGGCTCAATGAGCATTATTGTGGCACTTTAAGTGTAATTAAATGTGAATTCGATAAGCATGCATTGTGTACAAGTTTGTGATGTGAATTGATGAATATGAACAGAGATTATGTGTATTAAATCAGTAATTAAAATTGTGTAATTGTGGATATTTTGGCCTTGTGACCTTATGAGACCATTGGATATAATTGGCATGCCATAGGATTGTGAGTACTCATTTATATGTGTTTTGTGATTTAGGCGTTGAGGCCCTGAGACATGTTGGAGAGGTAAGGGAATGTGAGCTAAGCTTCATTCAACGGGACATGTTTGGTGTGTTGGAAAGTGTTAGCTTTATGCTTCACTTTTGGGATATCTTCGACTGTAGGATTCATTTGCCGTGTTGGAGATCCGTGTATTCGATGTGTGGTGGTAGAGACCACTTTTAAGTTTCATAGCATCAAGTGCCAAATTATCTTAAAATATATATATGTGTAATGTGATGTATGCCTAAATGAGTATATGGTTGCTATGCAAATTATGATTGAAATGTGATCTTATTTGTTATGGTAATACGATGTGAGATGGATGCTTAAACATGTGAATAATATGCTAAATGAGTCGATTTAAGTTTCATGAAAATGTTAGTATGTTCTCATAGTAAATTGCATA
>JABFAF010273956.1:0-13961 GCA_013677275.1 Gossypium schwendimanii | reverse complement strand
TTTTACTTAAAACAAGCTAAAGGTTATCTTTATTTTCATATGCATTATGCCTAATTTTTATAAAACTTTGGAGTGATACTTCTTTAATGGTAAACTCTAAATTACACAGTGAGATAGGACCCATACTTGAGGGCAAGCATGAACTAAGTAGGGGGAATATGATAATACTCTAAAATGACATGATAATACTCTAAAATGACATACTTTTATGTGTTAATCACATATATATTTTGAGTACGATCCTACAAATTTGGGTTGCTTATGATTTTTTATCTCGTAGAGACTAAATTAATGGGAAAAGGAAATTTGAGGGTAAAAAGCATGAATTTAAAGGCAAAATAGGTCATGCGAAATAGGGAAAAAATGGTGTCAAAAATACAAAGTGTAGAAGACTTGGGGCAAAATTTCAAAGAAGAGATTTATGAACATAAAACTTTATTTAAATTTGAATTTTATTTTTAGGATTATTATGATATTGTTTAAATTTATTTCAAATTATATCTTTTAAACATTATCATCTAGAGTTTAAATAGGAATAAACTAGGTTTTTATGTATTATAAATAGGGGATAGAGTGACGTGAATATGCATTCATCATTTTTGTAAAAAAACTCCTTCCCCTTAAAACTCTTAGCCTTTTTGTTCCATTTATTTTCCAATAAAATTCAATTCCATTAAACTTGTGTTTTTTTATCCCGAAAGGCTTGAGCCACTAAATTCATCTAGCCAAAGGTTATCAAGACTCCTCCAAAAAAGTTCATAAGACTTAGAACCCTCACTTAACCCGTCTCAATGGGTATTCATCATTTCTCCGCATTATGGGACTGACACTTCCGTCCATGTCCTTCCAAAAGTAATCTTTTCATCTTTTACAAAGGCGGTCGCTTTGATGTTTTGTTAAGATTGCACAATCTGTTCGTTAACTTACTGCATCAAAGGTTATCGAGAAACAAGGGTCAGCTATTTTTCTTGGGCACGACTGCACCCAGGATTTTGAGAAACAAGAAGTTGTAGCAATTCAGACGTTAAGGATTTGACCCTACTTCCCTTATATTATTCTTTTCGTTATTTCTTAGAGATAGGTTATTTTTGGTGCTTTCAACGACACACCATGATGATCAACAAATTTGATAATAACTAAAAACAATACAGAAATCAATTTTCAATATCATAAATCAATATCTAATCATTAATCATATCATTTGTACTGAATGACCTTAAAACAAGTCTACATGATCTTAAAAAAATAGTTTGAAAACAATTAGGGACTAATTCGAAATAAAATAGAAATATCTGAAAAAAATTTAAATTTTGAAAATAAGGGTCATACGGCCGTACAGCCAGGAAATGTGACAGAGCCCAGGGCATATGGCTCAGATACATGGCCAAGTGGCCAAACAGTGCACAGTTCAAAAATACGTTCATACGGTCGTGTCGTAGACCATGTGCCGGCCCGTATCTCCAGGCGACTGTAACAGCTTAATATCGTGTGAAAAAACTTGCACCTAAAAATCAATATGACACATGATCGTGTACCATTTGTTAAGTACCAAACAAAACCATATCCAACCATTTTTCACCTATTCAAAACACATCTAAACATGCCCAAAACATACCACAAACATACAACATATGTTTCTAACCAATATGCTCACGATGGAACCACAAATCAAACACTAATCTAAATTCACATTCAATATACATATGTTCTTACATTATAAACCAATCAAACATATCTATACATCTATTTCATTCATATTCAATGAACCAAACATCAAACCACTTTCATAATGCATATTGTAAATGGTCAAAAACACTTATATAAACATACCATGGCCATCACACACCACAATCAACCAAAAAAAAATAAACTAATTAAGATTCACATCAATAAACACATCTCATACTTCAATTCACACAAAACATATCTATAATGCTTATAACATATATATATGCCAAAACCCTATTTACATGCCACTTATAACTGGATCAAATAAACAATTAGTTACTTAATAAGTTGAAGATAGTGTGATTCCCCAAAAACAATTCAATTGACAGCTCGAACCCAACGATCTATTACGCAAGGCTTTGTAAGTTTGTAATAAACTTAAATTTTCACTTACCGTAAAGTATGTAATTTTAAACATTTTACAAGATAATTCAATATCAGGTCATAAGTTCATTAATTACCTATACATGTCACAAGTCTCACAAGGTTAGTGAGTTCGTATATTAAACATAAAACTTTATCATGTTATTAAACATATACATGAAAAAACACCTTTGGTACCTAAACCAACCATCACATATTCATTTAACATTTCACATCTTCATTTCAAGTATTCATTTCAAATGCCTCTTTTCACATGTCCATACCCATTAAATATTTCATATAGACACTTCATATAATCATTTCATATATCTATTTCAACATAATCAATTCATATAAAAATTTCATGTAATCATTTCATATAATCATTCTATATAATCATTCCATCTAAACATTTCATTTACACATTTAACACATAATTATTTTGTATATCACATTTCATTTCAATAATTCATATGAATTTCTCCATTCAATGTCTAATTCCATATAACCATTTCATATATTACATTTCATTTTATACATTTAACACTCGATGAACCAAATGAAATAACATTGGATACGTGGGAACAATGCTCACACAAAGTGTGGTTGTAACTGTAATTGTAATTGCTCACACGAGCTGTGAAATGGGATTGCTCACACGAGCTATGGATCAGGATGTTAAGCTACAAAATACTACTCACATGAGTTATGAAAAATCCGTAACAAATACAAGGCCTCAGCCATCGATAGGACATCCAAGACCAGCACCCAAACTGTGATAACCCTAATGACATAAAATATGTATTCTAAGCATTCACAAGGTTCATATAGGCCAATATCCATTCAGAATTATTTAAATTTCTCCATATTGTACCACTATAAGAATGTTTCCACATAGTTTTCATTTATGATCATAATCATTAATTTAGCTAACATGGTAATTCAAATCATTTCATTAACTACTCTATATCAATTAATCCAATTCATCACTTATCAATTATTAAACAAATGAACTCAACCACAACATATATAGATAATTATTAAATCACAAAACACCAACTAATTAGTTTAACCGATTTCGCACTTACCACGATACCATAGCTACCGACACATTAATGATGACTACTCGATATCTTTTTTTTCCCGTGATTACCAATCGAATGATCCGTTTCTTGATCTAAATATAACAATTCTACTCAATTAACCAATTCAAATATCGTAAAATATTGAAATTCAAATATTTGACCCTTAATCGTCATTTTACATTTTTACCCTAAAATTTTACTTATTATTCAATTTAATCCTTAAACCCAAAACTTTCAATTCAATCATAAACAAAGCTAGCCGAATTTTCTATAAATCTCAAACAGCCCATATTCATCATGTTTATACAAAAAAAATCATATATTTTAGCAATTTATTCCTTCAACTTAAAAATTAACTAAAATCACTTTATAAAATTATTATATTAAACTATCATAATAAACCTCAAAAAAATCACCAGTTCATCAATGAAATAATTCAAAACGTTTAACAGTTTTATGAATCAATCCCAGTGTTAGCTAGATCAACGATCTCAAAAACATAAAAACCATTAAAAACGGGATAAAAATACATACCATGCAATTGATTTGAAGTATGACCGAAACTTTGGTGTTCTTCAACCATGGCTTTCGATGAATGAAGGTTCAAGAAAGTGAATAAAAATAATGAAACCACCATTTTGTCTTGTTTTTATTTAATTACCTTTTTACATTATATTTTAATATAATATATAATTTTTATACATAAACCATTAATAAACAAAATAAAACCATCCAACTAGTTATTTAAACCCATTATGTGACTTTTACGATTTAGTTCTTTTTACCAAATTTATTATCAAAACGTTAAAATTTTTCAACCAAATTTCAATACAACTATATAATAACTCTGTAAATATTTAATAAAAATATTTACAGATTTGATTTACAGAAATAAAGTCTCGAAACCTCATTTTCGAAAACTACTTAACTTTAGAAACAAACCACTTGTACTTAACTAGTTTTCACCTAGCAAAAATAATCAAATCAACATTCAATATGTTGTTATATTTGAGTCATAAAAATTAAATAATAATTTTTACAGGCTTACTCATCAGATTTATAGTTTCAAAATCACTGTTTCTGACACAACTGAAAAATGGGCTGTTACAAATAGCCTTAGGAACTAGAAGGGTCAGACTCAAATCAACGGCCTCAACTACATGGGTTATTTAAACTTCATCATTAACTCCCTTGACGGATCCAACCACTCACTCAATTGGTCATGTCAATTTGTTCTTTGGTAATAGAAATACAAAAATTACGAATTGTATCGACTCGCCAACGATATGTCGTCTAACACTAAACCAAGAGGCCCTTCTTGATTCTGATGCTAAAACGATTATATGAAACGACTAAATCTATCTCTTAAGCTAGAATTGGGATTAAGCTACTCATAATTTGAAGAACAAACAAAGGAAATAATTATTATGGTAAACTATAGAATTAGTCACCCAACTATTAATTTGTTCCTGTTTTGTTCAATACCGAAAACTTGATCAATAATGTGAAGGAAACAGGTAGGGTTATATATAAACCTAGTGTGGGACTGTCTTTTGAGAGTCAAGGGTTTCCAGATACAGTGAATCGCCCAAATTTCCCTACGCAAATTGTTTCCACTAATAAGCCTTACAAACATAAAATGCATTACAAGTTCACATTTGCATCGTCCGAAAGAAAGCCAGATAAGGCATAAATACAAACTACCAACTTCTTTCCTAGCAAATAAATTGATGAAATTTTAATAAGTTTTCCACATCTTCTTCATTCATGTTGTAACAGTTTTAATTATATTTCAAACTGACAGTTCCCATTTGGGATTTCGTCGTAATTGTTTCTATTCTATCATGTTATACTAATTCATTCATTTTTGTGATTTGATGATTTACTCTGCCATCTATAAATTAAATACTATTTTTGTAGTCAATAGAGTTGTTATGATTTGGCTTACAGATTAATGTTGGACTGGTTTCGCAGGCTTAAAATCTTCTTCTTTGTGTCCTTTGATGTTGTTTTCTCAGTAGTTGCTACAACACAAATTTTTATATTTTAATTTTTAAAACATAATTATTTGTTATTTTATTGATCTTGTTTAAATAATTAATTAAATAATTAACTAAATTGCATACTATATATTATGAATTATTTAGACTTAATCAAGTACCAATCAACATATGTTGTTTTTGTAAATTCAATTTTGTTGTCCATAAGTTAAAGGGTTTAGAACTTTTAAGTATGAGTTGTATCTAAAAGAATTATGTTTTAAATGATGCTTATGATACATTTGATTCCCTCAAGCTAAGTTTTAGTTTTGCATTGATTTGAACATGTGTATTAGATGCATTTGAGTGTAGATGAATTTTATTAATGGTTTAAAATGATGTAAAATTTACTCATATGTTTTGGGTATGTTTTTTGTGGTGCTTTAAAATCAATTTTAAGTTCCCCTGCATCAAGTTTCAAGACTAAAATCTTTTAGTATCTAGACTTGCAAGTTCATAACAAAAAAGCTATAGTATGAAGGCTAGGTCTTGAGACCCATATGCATTGTATCAAGACTAGCTCCATTGTTGTATTTTGAAGTTGTTTGAACTATGGAAACCCTATTTTATGTTTCGGACATGCCAAACACCTAAAAAGTAATTCAAGATTATTTGGACTGTGTTTAAAGCTTTGTAAATTTTAAAGTTGTTTTAAAAAAAAATTTTAAGTCGTGAAATTGATACTCTGTCAAAATAAAATTTTGTAAAAGTAAAGAGAGTGTTAATGTAAACACCACTTATCCATGTTAGTCGTCAGATCGAGTAAGGGGTGCTACAAAATATATATGCTCTCTCTAACTTTATTAATTTCAACAAATTAGATCCTTTATACATAGGATGTGAAATCTCCCTTGTTCAAACTCAAAATATCCTCATTGTAAAGTGGGATAAAATCCATTTAATTTCAAAAGCTTTATATTTATGTTTATCTCTAAGCCTTTTCGAATATATTATCTACAAGTCTTTATATTATCTCCAAATTTTATCTTCAATTTCAAATCTCATGATTAGACTAGGATTCTTTCTAAGTTTACTATCAAGATAGAGATGAGAACTCTTCAAGAGTCGTCATCCTTGAGATGAAGTTCTTCTATTTGAATTTTTGTAAGTGTGTTGCATCATGTTGATAGATATCTCATGATTTTACTACCTGTAAGATAACTATATACATAAGGATAAATACAAAGTTAAAAATAGTCAACAAATAAATTTGGTGTTCAGACAAGTTGAGGTTCGTCATATAGGCACAACTTGCACCACAAGTGGTTGTATACTAACATTACTTATCTAGATAAGTATTATCATCGTGATACATGAACAGAATTATATCTATAATGATGTAAGATCATCATGATCCTTAATAGTTACTTATTTAGTTAAGTATAATTTGATGATTATTATAACTAGAATGGCCACATCTAAAAGGATTTTCTTGATAATTCGGCCAAATAGGAAAATGTTGGAATTTGTGGCCTTCATGACCTCATAAAAAATAATTGATTTACAATATCAACCAAATTTATGTATCATGTTAATAGGATATTAGTAGGTAGTTATATATCTTTAATGTTCAAAGTATGATTAAAGTGCATTCATTGAATTTCAATAGGTACATTAACCAAATTATGTATTCTTTGTGATAAATGTATGATTAGGGTTATTTATAACACATAAAAATGATTCATGTACTTACGTCATGAAGCTAGAACTTTAGTCTCGCAATCTGTGTTGTCTTAGTCGATTTGTTCTCTTCAAATGTACCTAAGTCAACCTAGCTCTCAAAAGATGAGAATTTTTCCAGAAATTCTCTAAGGTACCGAAAAATATAGCAAAAGTAACTTAAAACGAAAAGAGCAACAACAGAGTGGTAAAGCCACAAGAAGCAATGCACATCAAGTGTTTGAGTAAATACTTTCAATATATTCTTAACTAAAGAATAACTGAATGTAATGGGGTGATACAGATGAAGGAGGAGGCCTCTATTTATAGTTGAGCTCCCCCAAAATAAACGGTACAAATTAAGTTACATCAACGATCAGGATTAGACCCTATCTAAAATTAAGAGTCTTAAAGGATTTAAACTCTACATAATCATATCCCTTTAGTATTTACCCTATTTACCTCTGCAACTCTAGTTTCACTGGAGTGTTTCACCAGGCCACCAAGGCTTCAAGTAAATAGGCTTCTTAATGGATTCCATGAGTCGGGCCAGTTTAAGTGGGTCGAATGAGCCTTATTTAAATATTTTACCTCTATAGGGCATTCTATGCGTAATGGTCATGGGTTTTTATTCGCAGACAGTGACATTCTCCCCCAACTATTCTCGTAACACCCTTATTGCAGCCATGGAATGACACTGGTTTGACTCACCTCAGAACCTTCTTAATGCCTCGACAATTTCTAACTAGCCTCTCTGTCAGGTAATCCCACCCCTCGGAACACTTGCCTTTGTTTCTGTCATCTCTTCACTTGAACCGTTTCTCTCTTTTTTGGTACATCTTGTTTGCAATAGTCCATCACTCTTACTTGTCCACACTATGGCTTACTTCGATTGTGATCCCCTTAATCCGCACAAATAGGCTTCGACACACCTAGTTTGGACGTCGAGTTAACTTTGAGTCTCACTACTAACTCTGGTTTGTAAGCCCCTTGGTTTACCTGATCCAAAGCTTCGAAAAGGCCCATGTGTCATTGCTAACCCAACAAGTCAAAATGAAAAACACTTCCAAAGGGTTTGAGATGTACCTCACTCAATTCATTTTCTCGTCTCAGCTACTAAGTTTGTATTGCCACTTTTTCCCTAAAATTTGATGCACAGCCCACCTCTCTCTTAGGTGGTAGCTTCATTGATAACTCAACAGGCTTCATATCAGTTTTTTACCCCCTAGCATTTGCAATAGGGCCTTCGTCGCACTCCTTTAATTTATAGATTCAATGCTATTTTCTTCATGAACATCTTTGGTTAGTTAGATTACCGACAATACCTTCATTTCACCCCTTATGTCTCAACTCATTGACATAACACATTGTTGTTGTTGAGTGTTCAGAATGCACATGCAATCGATAGAAGGAACCAAAAGTGCATTAATCTTGTCTAGGAATTTTAAGTCGAAAATAAATTCGTAATCATCCAAGCGAATTACCTTAAAGTCTTCCTTATCTTTCCATTGACTGACCTATAGCTCAACTCCTTGTGCTACTCCCATAGTTGGGACCTCCTTAAAATTAATAGTCTTGATCTTCTTAGTTAATCCACTAACTGAGAGACCAAGTTTACCCATGACTTTTTTGTATATGAATAGGTCTAATGCCTACGTATCAATAAGAGCACTCTTCCTCTAACCTATGATGTTGATGTCCACATACATCAACCCTTTTTGCTTACTATCCCTCTTTGCTTTTACAGAACTGAGTATTACTGACCCAAGCTTCAAAGCCTTACTCTCTGGCTCCGCTTCCACTTCTTTACTGATCACAGAAGTCTTGGATCACTCTAGCCAATCATGCATCCCTTGTGAAATACAGCACAAAAAACACTTCACTAGCTTCTCATTTTCTTTAACTCTCTTTGTCTAATACCCCAAACCCGACCTAGATGTTATGACCCAATTTGGAGATGTTACTATAAAATTCATTCAAAAACCCAAAATTCGATGGTGAAAAGATGTCATTCACTTTTGGTATTAAAAATCTGGTTTATTAGAGAACATATCTTTTTAGCTGATTTAATGAAACATTGATTTTACAAATCTAAATATTAAAATCATTTGAGTTTATAGTGGAAAAACTTAGTTGAGTTCAGTTTTGAAAACACACATTGTAAAATCCATCGTTTAGCAAATCAATTTCAACCTACCAAAAACATTTAAATAGATAAAATCATAAACAAATAATATCCAAATGCTAAAACAGTTCCAAAAATTGTCAAAAAAAAGTCCATAAAAACCAAAACAGTAAAATAATGAAAAATAACATATTTAACAAAAATATTCAACCGAGCTCTCATCACACCAACCCATCCTAAGTCTGAAGGTTACTTGAAAGTAAACAGAAAAACCAAGAGTGAGCTTACAAGCTCAGTGTGCAACATAACAGAATATCAATCATACATATATCAGAGATAGAATTTGTATCAAATCATAACATATGCAAATTTACAATCCTACCCACATCCGCTACAGACCATCTCCTATCATACCAACTCACCATATAGGGTATTAACCATTCATCCAATCCTACGCACCACTTAGTGTTAGTATGACACTTTTCATAATATTTTCAACTTAGCTGCCAGATCAATAGGAGACTTATCGCTGTGTACAGAAATTGACGTGGCTGTAACACCAGTTGCGGAAGATAATTAAACTGTCCACACTTCCTCCAATATATAAATCCCACCCCAATGCACATACAGAAATTAACAAATAAAAAAATTTACATGTCATACTTGCTCACAAAACAAATACGAATTAGACTTACTATAAATACAGTTCATGTTGTGCTTAAATCACACTTATCATACAACACATATCAATATTTTTACATTAATAAAACATCAAAAATCATATTTTAACACTTAAACATTAATAAAGGCATATATTTTATCCAAAAGATGTTTGCGACCCTAGGGAAAAATTTAGATTTTTTAAGCCCGCACGGCCCATTTGGACTATACCGTGTGTCTCACATGATCCAGCACATGGCCTGACACATGACCACGTGGCGTCAACAAATTCAAATTTTGACTTTTGTCATTCGCTATTTTCTCAGGTTTTCGTTACATACCTGATTCAATTTCGACACCAAAGCAACCATAGAACTCTTAAAACCTAAAAATAGCATTCAGTCGATTAGACAAGCGAGGATTCATGAATTTAAGTTAAATAAAAAATATTGAACACAACGTCCTCAAACGAGCCCCAAAACATATTCGAACCCTTACCGAAGAATAAACAGTAATCACGTGATTCTAAGTGCTAAAGGAACACTAAACGACTCAAGATTCTCCCATAATCAAGCATCATAATGATTAAAAAATATCAATAATCACTGACATAACGAAGAATTAAGAAAATCTCAACTCACTTCTCAATTAATAGAATTAATTCTTCACCTCCCCAAGAACTTACCAAATTGTAACAGCAAAAGGAAATTGGAAGAAGAGTAGGGTTACGAGAAGAATAGTATTGATAAATGGAAGAAAAAGGATCGGCTAGCACCTGAATTAATTTGGAGAAAGAAAGAAAGACAACAAAATAAAAGAGAGGGAAAAAATTCAAAATGAACTGTAACAAGAAAGATGAGACAAATTGCAATAGCAGGGAGTGGGAAAATGGCGTGAAATTGGGGAAAAAGGGAAACAAGCGTGACAAAATTGGGTAACTTTTTGGGATAAAACAAAATAAAATCAAATAATGTTCTTTTGAAATTATCCAACTATTATCAAAAATAAAACAAAATCTCAACTAACCAACATCCTACTAACTTTCCATCTTTTCCCAAGAATTTAAATCTCATTCCAACACCACCCACTTGAACAGCACACTAAGTACTAACAAAAAATAAATTCAATTTTTCTCACACAGAGACTTGAACACAGAACCAAAGGGTAAGCTAACACATTACCAGTGAACCAGTAGGATCATTCTAACATAGATTAACCAAAAATAATATTTAAGCCCAACGAAAAGATATAGGCCTAGGAACAAAAACAATTACATTTTCTTCCAAGAAGTGAGATTTGAACCCATTACCTCAAACACACAACCAAGGCACTTGACCACTAAAGCAGACACCCAATTATAGCAGAATTTAACAAATCATAAATTTAAGATTTTGAGGCGTTACACTTGGCATCGACAGTATGCACAATCGAACAAAGTCTCATCGATGCTCTATCTAGCTCATCACCCCCTTCGATAGTAGATAACATGGATCGTTTTAGACAATCCCTCACAATATGCGAACTTTCACAAATGAAGCACCTCACTAGCCCCTTTGGTTTGCTATTAGGATTCCACTTCTCATTCAGTGGTTTCCCATTGCCACAATTGTTGTTTCTATTCTTGACTGGCCCTTCTTTATCTCCCCCACCATTCCCCTTTCTGTGGGCTCGAAAGACTCGAGCTTTTTTCTCCTCAGAATAAGCTCAAATAAGGACTCCATTATGATTATAGCTTCAGGAAGTTTTTGGAACCCTTGGCGTTGCAACTCTTGCTTCATCACAGTTTTAGCCCATCCATGAATGAGAAAAATGCCTTCCTCGCATAAATTGAAAATCTTGAGTATGAGTTCACTAAACTTTTACATAGTATGAGTTCACTAAACTCTTGCACATACTTATTCATTGTGCATTGTTGCGTAAGTCAACGCAACTTAGCTCAAGCCTCATCCTCGACATAGTTTGGGTAAAACTATACCTTGAATTCTCTATGGAACTCCTCCCAAGTCCTAATAGCAATACCACATCGTGTTTCATCTATGGACCTAGGACGCCACCATAACAAAGCAATATCAGTAAAATACATGGCAACAATGTTTACCTTAATAGCAACATCTATGATGCCTTTGGCACGAAAGTATTGCTCCATCCCTCACAAGAAGTTATCCACAACCTTTACGAACCTCACCTCATTAAACTATTTCAGGTTCAGGACATCCAAACTAGGCTCATGTGTCGCAGCGAACACCTCATTGCCCAAAGCAACTTTACAGATATTGAGGTCCCCCTTCAACTCCTCAATTTCTTCCTTCAAGTCTGACACCATAGCCTCAAGAGTATCATTCTTCTCAGTTAGCTCTATAACATCCCAAAATTTGGGGGTTAGTAGAATTGATTTTGTGAATCGAGAGAGAATAATCATGCCCTAATTTTTTAAATTATCTATGCATTTTTAGGAAATAAATGAGATATTTATTTTTTGGATAAGTGTTAATGAAACGTTTCTTGAAGCCCAAGTTCAAATCCCTTCTCTCACATCTTTTCTATTCTTTTGCAAATTTTGCCTTAAACTATAGTATTTGACATGCCTTTTTTTAAAAATAAATATTGCAAAATTATTTTAAAAATAAATAAATAGCCTAGTGGTTTATTAATAAATGCAAAAGCATGAAATTAAATGAGATCCCAAGTTTGAATCATTTCCCTTGCAAAATAATTAAATTTTGCAAAATCTTTTTTTTAATATGTGTGTCATCCATACCCTTGAACCCTAAGTATAAATACAACCTTTATTTTATTTTTTATCCTTTAATTGAATTTTTCCTTACCCTAGCCGTTAACCCTCTTCCTCTCATCTTTTTTCTTCAATTTTCTTTCTTTCTTCCATTATTATCGTCACCTACACCTCCTATTTTACCATCTCTTTCTCCTTATTTTTGCATCAAGATTGTGCATCATCTCCTTTACTCTATTGATTCCATCTATCCTCATCTAAATCAGCCCCAAATCTAAAATCTTGAACCCCAACACTGATCTCGAACATTGCCAAGAAAGTGCCATTGTCGTTTCTCTTAACTAGCTTGGGTAAGATCCCTTTTCTCTTCAATTTCTTGATTAATCTTGTCCACTAAAAACCAAAATTTCCATATCTGGAATTTGGGGGATTTTAAGTGATTTTAATGAGATCTCGAACCGTTTTAAAATTCAGCTCCAATTTTGGCCATCGTGAGTGGTGGTGTATGTGCCTATGTGCAAGAAATAGGGGTTGTTTTGTTTCTTGGTTCTTGTACATATTTTTCAAGAATTAAATTGAGTTCTTGAATACTCTTAATCAGTATTTAATCATATTTTAATTAGGGAAAGATGTTCTTAATCAATTAGTCATTTAGATCTCACAATTCGGGAAGTATAAGTGTGATTAATTGTAAACTAGTTTATTATATCGACATAGTTGTTGGGTAAAGGTTATGAATTGTTTAAATGAAGGAATTTAATCATTAATTATCTACCCATTTTCCATTATATTATTGAATTAGGTGCTAACCCAAATGCCCCAAATCATCAATAAAGGCAAAAAAAGATTGTATGTATGGTTCATATTGATATAGTGTAAGGAATCTAACTAGTTTGGATTCATAAAATAATTATAATTTCAATGATTGGTCTAAAATTATAAATGGGTGTTTGGGGGCTGGTTTAATGGTAAATTGATTTAATTTATACTAAATTTTGGTTTAGGTTCGTTTAAGGAATTATCAAGTAAAATTGAAAGATTCACTAGTGTGCTACGAGGAAGTGAAAAATAAGGTGCGGGTCCTAAACTCATAAAATTGTTTGAAAATATTAAATATAATGTTATATTTGATAAATTAGCTTGCTTATTGGATTGACTTAATAGCCAAATTATTGATTTTGTGAGTGACCGAACCAAGTATGTTTCGAGCCTTAAAAGATTAACATGTTGGCAAATTTGATAGTTTGATAATATGAATGTTTGATCGAGTTTGTAATTGTGTATTTGAGTTATGAAATGTGAGAATGCTTGACTATATGATATAATGTGTTGCGATATTAAGCTTATGTATGATTTAAACACATGAGATATTTGTTATTTTGTGTACTAAAAAGGGTGTTATTTATACACAATGAAAATCCGTAAAGTATGTGAAATTGAACAATATTGATTGATACCAATGAAATGGTAATTTGAAATATTGGAACACTGTTTCCGTTTAGTAAAAGTATGTGATTATTGAGGACATGCTGAGCATGTCAAATGAATGTGAAAAGTATTGAGATATGATT
>JABFAF010273948.1:0-11721 GCA_013677275.1 Gossypium schwendimanii | reverse complement strand
ATTTTCAAGGTGATCCGATCACACCACGATAAAAGATCGGTGGCGACTCCCCATTTCCATTTTCAAAATTGATGCTTTTTTTTAAAAATTATTTAAAAATGGTTTCGACAGCTTGGCGACTCCGCTGGGGACACCAAGAGAGTCAGGCCGTAAAAATTAATTATTGTTGTCTTATCGTCGAAATTTAAAAATTTGATTTTTGGATCTTCTTTTTTTGTATGATTATTGCGTTTTATAACTTGTCATCATATTGCACATGGACTTTTTAGTCTTGCCTTTTTAAGTGGGAGTGAGAAACTACTCCTTCATGAGGTTTTCACCTCCGTGCAGGATAGTGGATCACTTTCGGAGTACATCCGTACCTATGTCTTCGTGAGATTTTCATCTCCGTGCAGCCATAGGGAAATGTATTCCCCTGAACCGAACTTGGTCTGTATGAGCCTATAATGGGTGAAGACTGAGGAATCTGCTGGTTCGGGTACCTCGACTTTAGAACCTAAACCGCATATAGATAGCCTAGGGACCCAGCTTAGGTATAATTCCCCGAACTCTAGGGACTGCTCTTGTAAATGCTTGTTTCTCTTAAATTTGTTGCCAATTGTGTTGATATGTTATACTGACTTATGGTGTTTTATTGCTATGTTTGCATGTCATTACATATTCAAAAGAGTGTCGATTCAAGTTCGATTTTTAAATTAGGAAGTTTGTCATGGAAAATGACTTTCTTGATAAGGTGGAAGACAATGCCATGATCCGTATATGGTCAGAGAATGTGCAACTAGAAAAGGGAGACAGTCTAGCTAAGGATTATGTGTCAGAGCTGTGGGACTATACTCGTATTAGCGTGACACAAAATAACCTGCAGGGACTGAGAGAAATATGGGATAAGTGGAATGATGAGACTAGGCAGTTGTTTTATTCTAGTTATGGAGACTTGCCGTATTTGCTTGATGTCAAGGTAGATGAGCAATTGTTTCGGGCCCTTGCTCAATATTGGAACCCAGCATATAGTTGTTTCACTTTTGGCAAAGTGGATTTGGTACCTACGGTGGAGGAGTATACGGCCTTACTACACTGTCCAAGGCTTCAAATGGATAAAGCATATTCTAGAACCGCATATGTCCCGGCATTTTGGAAGAAATTAATGAATATTACTGGCATGAGCGAGCAGTGGATTATGGCCAGGATCAAACAGAAAGGGGAATGTAAATGTATTTCATGGAAAAATTTGCGAGATTTGATTATAGCGCATCCGGATGGGAAAAAGAAGGTCGACGTGTTTGCTTTGAGTATCTACGGGTTAGTGATCTTTCCTAGAGCGTTGGGGCATGTTGACGAGGCAGTTTCAGATCTCTTTAATCGGTTGAGTAAAGGGGTCACGCCTGTTCCGGCGATTTTAGCTGAAACGTTTAGATCTATGAATGCGTGTAGGCGAGCTGGTGAGGGCAGATTCATAGGTTGTGCACAATTGTTGTTAGCCTGGTTCCATAGCCATTTCTGGAAGGTCAAAAAAGTTTTGTATCGGGTTTTCTCTGGGCATTACTCCCCGTTAAAGGAGATAGTGGCTACGCCAAGAAGGGACAACATATCAGAAGAAAATTGCATAGCAATCCTGCAAAATCTTCAAGATGATGATGTGGAATGAAGAGCTCCCTGGTTGATTCCTGATGAAATCCTTTACCGTTGTGGAAGCTTTGACTGGGTCCCGTTGCTACGAATTTGGGGGCCATTGGGTATGCACCTTTGTTGGTCCTAAGGCAATACAATTCGAGACAGTTTGTGCCGGCAACGCAGGGTTTAGCTCAATGTGAGTTCCCGTACTGCGGAGACAATTACAAGAGAAGGGTAAAAGAAATTTCTCAAGCTTGGAATCAGGTTCATAGGATGAAAAGACTAACTGTGGGTCCAATGACAACTCCAGAGTACGGTGAATGGTGAAGCAAGAGAATTAATGATAACATTCCAGAGTTAAACTTGGAGGGCGTCCGATCAATGGAGGAATATTTACAAATTGTCCCATCAGAATTAGAGATTATAAAGCAGGACTTTGAGAAGAGGAATTTAGAACTTGAAAAGAAAATAGAGCGGTTGGAAGAAGAGAAGATGCATTTGAGGCTGGATGTGGACGTCCAAAAGTTAGAGGCCGAAAAATTGAAGAAAGGGAAGAATAAAGTGGAAGAAGACCTGGATAGCTTAAAGACAGACTACAAAAAGTTAAGGGTATCAATGAGAACCGCGGGGCTAGGAAAGACTTCAGAACAATGGCGACGGGAGATCCAAGAGGAAAGAAACAAGGCTGAAGGATGGGAGAAAAAATACCAAGAGACTCAGGTACAAAACCAGGCCCTGGAGAGGAATTTGTTAAAAAGCCGGAGCATGACAGATGAATTAAAGGCACGAATAGTTGAACTTGAAAGGTCTCTTCACCGTTACCAAAATCGTAATACCGCAATGGAATTAAGAGCAAGCGTGAACAAGATTGAGGAAACAAAGAAGAGAGTGGAAGAGTTAGAGGTGATGCTACAGGATTGTGAGGCGCGGATTGCATTTTTCGAAGCAAATGATGAACGTCAAAAAGAACAGCTCAATTATTATCAAAGCCAAGTTAGAGACAGAGATCACGTCATGGGAGAAGCTGTGACCCAGATTCAAGAGGTAGCCGATTACTTGTAAACCCTGGCGATACAGGCTGATACTTTAAGCGTAAAATATGAGCTGAAATCAGACCAGGGAAGAGAGCTTGCTTCGCTGCTTAAAAGGATTAAAATTCTGAGCATTAGGGCAAAATTGTATATGTAATTTATCTTATGTAAAGAATGCTGTTATCCAAATGAAGCTTTCTAAATGAAATTGAATTAGAATCGACGTCTTTTTTTGCATTCATGCATTGCATCACATTGTAACATATGCATTAAAATCTATTAAAAGACCCTAATTGGTTAAAATTATTACAGTTAACCTGGAAACCGATAAAAGCTCACCTATTAAGCATCAATACGGTATTCGATGGAAAACTAAAGAAATGGACAAAAGACTGGAAAAACTGGAACAAATGTAGCGGGATATGCAAGAACAATTACAAACACAAATGCAAGAGCGACTAGATAAAATTCGAGAGGACATGTTGGAAAAGTTGATCAAAGATCAAAAGGATCCCATGGCCAAATTGACCCATCTATTGACGAAAGGAGTAGATAAAGGAAAGGGCCCTATGGCCGATCATGGAGAAGGTAGCGAGGATCCGATGTATCCTCCTGGTTTCACTCTACCAAATGCACGAACCCAAACTGAAATGTGCCCAAGAGGACCGTCTGTCACGATTATGCCACAACAACTACAAACTGGTGCCATAATTTTTCAAAGACGATCGAGTTTTAACCAGGGAGAAAACCCAATCAATCCCACTATTCCAGATTTTGATGAAGTAGCTGAAGAAGGTAAAGCAAGCACAGAATTGCCGAACAATGGGAGGATAGGTATAGGTGGTTGGAAGAAAAGTTCAAAGCCTTGGAAAGCGCTGATAGTAATCAGGGAATTGACGCTAAAGATCTCAGCTTGGTCCCAGATTTGGTACTACCTCCTAAATTTAAGATGCCTGAATTTGAGAAATATAACGGAACTAATTGCCCCGAGGCCTACATCACTATGTTCTGTAGAAGGATTACTGGCTACGTCAATAACGATCAGCTATTAATCCACTATTTTCAAGACAGTTTAGTAGGGGCAGCGTCTAAATGGTACAACCAATTGAGTCGTACCAAGATCGGTTCTTGGAGGGACCTAGCACAGGCGTTCATGAAGCAGTACAACCATGTGACGGATATGACCCCCGATAGAATTACGCTACAAAACATGGAGAAGAAACCAAGTGAGAGTTTCAGACAGTACGCTCAAAGATGGAGGGAAGTTGCCATCCAAGTCCAACCACCGCTCTTAGAAAGAGAAACCACAATGCTCTTTATCAATACCTTAAAAGCCCCATTCATCACGCACATGCTAGGAAGTGCAACCAAAAGTTTCTCAGATATAGTAATGAGTGGGGAAATGATCGAGAATGCCATCAGAAATGGGAAAATAGAAGCAGGAGAGAGCAACAAAAGGCCAGCCTCAAGAAGGAAAGAAAGTGAAGTAAATAATGTAAATGCATACAACAAGTCAATTACGGTGAACCAGCCAAGGAAGGTGAATATTGGTTAACAGGGTTCAACGAGACAAGAATCTGGTAGGAGACAAGGTACGGAGAAGCCCCAGTTCACACCAATTCCGATGTCATACAGAGAGCTATATCAGAATTTGTTTAATGCACACGTAGTTTCGCCCCATTACTTGACCCCTTTGCAGCCCCCGTATCCCAAGTGGTACGATACGAGCGCCCAATGTGACTACCATGCCAGAATTACAGGGCACTCAATTAAAAATTGCACTGCTTTTAAGAAGCTAGTTGAAAAGTATATTAGCATGGGTATTGTCAAGTTTGATGACTCACCTAACACTGAAAATTCGCTTCCCAATCATACTGATAAGGGAGTGAACATGATGAGCGAAAGTAGGGGAGAAGAGGTCAAGAATGACATCGCTGAAGTAAAATCTCCGTTGAAGTGGGTTTGGAGACAAATGGCGATGAGAGGGTTGGTTATTTCAAATTCTGAAGAAAGATGTGAAGCTAAAAACTTTTGTGAATTCCACCATGAGGTAGGACATGAAATTCAAGAGTGTGAGGGATTCTGGGTTTTGGTCCAGAGCATGATGGACAATAAGGAGATAAGATTTTATGAAAAAGAATAGGGTAAAGGAAATATTTGCGCATCAGAGTTGGAAGAAAAGACTATGGGAACGAATCATCCTGTGGTCATCATTTCACGCCCTTGGAGTGATGGGTCTAATGTCCATACAACACCAAAAATCGTAATCCAGAAACCATCAAATTTTTCATAGAAGAATGACAAAATGGTACCGTGGAATTACGGATGTAACGTGACAATTCTGGGAAAAGAAATAGAAAGAAATCAAGAAGTAGGTTCTTATACACACAATGGGAAACGGTATGACGCTCAGGCAGAACCGTCAAGAGAAGAGAATTGGAAGAAAGAGCAGAAGAAAGGAAAGGCCGTGGAAGTTGAGCCATCGGTTAATGAGCTAGTGAAAGAAGAGGAGACGAAGGAATTTTTAAAGTTTTTAAAACACAGCAAATATAGTGTTGAGGAACAGTTACATAAATAGACAGCCCGCATTCTATACTTGCCTTGCTCCTAAGTTCAGAAGCGCACCGAAACGCACTATTGAAAGTACTAAATGAAACATATGTGGCGGAGGATATTTCAGTGAACAAGCTGGATCGGTTGGCCAACAATATAAATGCTGACAATTTTATATCCTTCAGCGATGATGAAATACCATCGGGAGGAAGAGGTTCCACTAAAGCTCTGCATGTCACTGCCCGATATAAGGGGTACATACTCCTAGGGATCCTGATTGATAATTGATCTGCACTGAACGTATTGCATTTACCTACTCTCAGTCGGCTACCGGTAGATAGTTCCCACATGAAAATGAGCCAGAGCATAGTAAGGGCATTTGATGGTACGGAAAAAAAGGTTATGGGGAGAATTGAGGTACCGTTAAAGATTGGCCCAATTACTTATGATGTGGACTTCTTGGTGATGAATATTAAACCTTCCTACAATTGTTTATTGGGAAGACCTTGATACACTCAGCTGGGGCAGTACCTTCATCTCTACACCAGAAGGTGAAGGTAGTGTCGGAGGGTCGGGTGATCACCATAAATGCCGAGGAAGAGATCATAGCGATGGTAACGGGCGATGCACCTTATGTGAAGATTGATGATGAGGTAGTGGAATGCTCCTTTCGGTCTTTAGAATTTGTGAACGCAATGTTCATTGCTGAAGGAAGTAGAATTCCAGTACCGAAAATATCCAAGACCACTGAAATGGTGCTGCAATTGATGATTGGAAGAGGGGCTGCACCCGGAAAAAGATTGGGTAAATATATTTTAGGAAAGATTGAAGTACCAGTGCTAAGGGAAAAGTTTGACAGTTATGGCTTAGGATACAAACCAGACATAAAGCAGAAGAAGAAAGAGGTGGAAAAAAGACAGGAGAGAAGAAGGGCACGTTTAAGCGGAAAAGAGGTCAAGTGGGAGCCTATGTCTTTTCCCCACATATTCACATCTTTTGTATCGGGTGGATTTATTCATCCTGAACGTGGGGTGCCCCGGGGTGAAGACATTGGAGAAATGTTGAAAGATGTACATATCAATGCTACTGAAACATCTGAGAAAAGGGCCTTGCTGGAGATCTACCCTTGCGAACCTAGAAGCGAGCTAAACAACTGGACTGTGGAAGAAATCCCTGTAGTCTTTAGGGCTTATTCAGAGTAATGCTTAAAACATTCTAGTTGTTTTAGCCTGGAAATGACAGGAAATCTTTTGTGAAAAAGGCTTGGGCCTAAGCATCCTTATTCTAATAAAATATATCTTTACATTCATATTCGAGCCATTATTCTTTTTCTTTTATGCAAATAAACACTTTCTAATTGATTGTCCTGCACATAATTCTCTCATTTATAACCTTATTGTACAAATAATCATTCATAAATTCATATGTTCTTGGTATATTCTTTGATATGCCCTCATAGGTCCTCAGTTATCAACGACATGAATGACGCTGTTTCAAACACGGAGCTTCTTTTTTAGCAAGACATGTGTTTAGAGAGATCTCCTGACTTTGAAGATGATGAAGACTGCGGTATAGCTCTAGACTTGTCGAGAATGGTAGAACAAGAGGATAAGTAGATCCTACCTTATAGGGAATCATTAGAAATCGTGAGCCTAGAGGAGGGAAAGGAGGTGAAAATTGGAACTGAAATTGCTGCAAAGACAAAGCAAGACCTCATTGGATTGCTGCGAGAATTCAAAGATGTTTTCGCATGGTCATACCAAGATATGCCCAAGCTAAGCACCAGCGTTGCGGTACATCGTCTGCCCATAAAAGAAGATTGTGAACCAGTTCAGCAGAAGCTCAGAAGGATGAGACCTGATGTTGTGCTAAAAATAAAAGAAGAGGTCAAAAGGCGGTTCGATGCTGGGTTCTTACAGGAGATCAAATATTCAGATTGGGTAGCTAACATCATCCCCGTTCCCAAGAAAGATGGAAAGGTACGGATGTGTGTGGATTATAGGGATTTGAATAAGGCTAGTCCGAAGGACAATTTTCCATTGCCTCACATTGATACTTTGGTAGACAACACAGCGGGATACTCACTGTTCTCTTTCATGGATGGCTTTTCTGGATACAATCAAATAAAAATGCACCCTGAAGATATGGGAAAGACAACATTCATTACATTATAGGGAACATTTTGTTACAAAGTGATGCCTTTCGGATTGAAGAATGCTGAGCAACATATCAAAGGGCTATGGTAACCTTGTTTCATGACATGATGCATAAGGAGGTCGAAGTCTATGTTGATGATATGATCGCTAAATCTAGAACTAAAGAAGAACATGTCCAAGTCTTGAAGAGATTATTCTTAAGATTAAGGAAATTTCAGCTCAGGCTTAACCCTGCAAAATGCACGTTTGGAGCCAGATCAGGGAAGCTATTAGGCTTCATAGTTAGTAAAAAGGGGATTGAGGTAGACCCTAACAAAGTAAAAGCAATACGAGACCTATCCCCGCTGCGCACTCAGAAGGAAGTCCAAAGTTTCCTAGGAAGATTGAATTACATTGCTCGATTCATCGCACAATTGACGGAGAAATGTGATCTAGTATTCCGTCTTTTAAAGAAGCATAATCCGGGTGATTGGGATGAGGAATGTCAACAGGCCTTTGATAGGATAAAGCAATATTTGGCTAGTACTCCCGTATTATCACCACCGAGTCCGGACAGGCCATTGATATTGTATCTAACGGTATTTAAAAATTCCATGGGATGTGTATTGGGTCAACACGACGAAACGGGAAAGAAGGAAAGGGCGATATATTATCTCAGCAAGAAATTCACTGGCTGTGAAATGAAATATTCGTCCATCGAGAAATTGTGTTGTGCTTTAATCTGGGCAACACGAAGACTAAGGCAATATATGTTGTATCATACAACATGACTGATTTCGAAGTTGGACCCTTTAAAATATATGATGGAATCAACTGCTCTAAATGGGAGAATGGCTAGGTGGCAGATCTTGCTCTCTGAGTTTGACATCGTATATGTGAGTCAGAAGGCTATAAAAGGGAGTGCAATAGCTGATTTCATGGCTAGTAGAGCCTTGGAGGATTATGAGCCCTTAAACTTCGATTTTCCAAATGAAGACTTGATGTGTATGGCAAACATTGAAGCAAACTCTCGATCGAAACACATCTAGAAGTTAAATTTTGATTGAGCTTCAAATGCTATAGGTAATGGAATTGGGGCAGTCTTAATAGCCCTAAGTGGAGACCATTATCCCGTCGCTGGCAAATTAGACTTTGATTGCACAAATAATATGGCGGAATATGAAGCATGTATTATGGGCATTCGTGCAGCCATTGAACGAAAAATCAAAGTGCCTAAAGTATATAGAGATTCCGCGTTGGTGATATACCAACTCAAAGGAGAATGGGAAACCAGAGACCCTAAATTGATCAATTATAAAGAACTGGTTCTTGAATTGATTAACGAGTTTGATGATATCACTTTCAGTTATCTCCCACGAGAGGAAAACCAAATGGCTGATGCCTTGGCTACTTTAGCTTCGATGATTCAGTTGAACAGGCTTGAAGTAATGAAGCCTATTCAGATGAGTATCCATGAAACCCCGACTCATTGCTACAATATTGAGGAGGAAGAAAAAGACGATCACCCTTGGTATTATAGTATCCTGCAGTATGTGAAGAATTGGGAGTATCCTAGTCAAGCAACAGAGAACGACAAGAGAACTCTGAGAAGAATAGCCGTCGAATATGTCTTAGATGGGGAGGTGCTATATAAAAGAAGGAAAGATCAGGTACTGTTGAGATGTGTGGATGCCATGGAAGCTAATAAAATTTTGGAGGAAGTCCATGAAGGTATCTGTGGGACGCACGCCAATGGCTTCACCATTGCCAGATAGATCATGAGATTTGGATACTATTGGTCCACTATGGAAAAGGATTGCATTATTTACGCCAAGAGATGCCATAAATGTCAGATTTATGGGGACAAGATGCATGCACCCCCTTCGCCACTTCATGTTATGACCTCTCCATGGCCGTTTTCCATGTGGGGTATGGACGTCATTGGGCCGATATCACCGAAGGCTTCTAACGGGCATTGCTTCATCTTCGTAGTCATCGATTACTTCACCAAGTGGGTAGAAGCTGCTTCATATGCGAATGTCACAAAATCAGCAGTCAGCAAATTCTTAAAGAGGGAGATCATTTGCCGATATGGAATGCCTGAGAGAATCATATCTGACAATGCATTGAATTTAAACAATAGCACGATAGCTGAGGTTTGTAGCCAATTTAAGATCAAACACCATAACTCCTCGCCGTATCGTCCCAAAACGAATGGTGCAGTGGAAGCAGCCAATAAGAACATCAAAAGAATTGTGGAGAAAATGACTGAGACTTACAAAGATTGGTATGAGAAGTTATCCTTTGCTCTACTTGCCTATCGAACATCTGTCAGAACTTCTATCGGGGCAACACCTTTTTCTCTAGCTTATGGAATGGAGGCAGTACTACCCATTGAAGTTGAGATCCCCTCTCTACGGGTATTATCCGAACTCCAGTTGGACGAAGCTGAGTGGGTCTAATCTCGCTATGATCAGTTGAACTTAATAGAAGAGAAGAGGTTGAGAGCCATTCACCATGGGCAAATGTACCAGAAACGAATGATACGAGCCTATGATAAAAAGGTTCGCCCAGAGAATTTCGCGAAGGAGACTTGGTGCTAAAAAAGATCCTTCCTATGTAAAAGGACTTTAGAGGAAAATGGATGCCAAATTGGGAGGGTCCTTACGTTGTAAAGAAGGCTTTTTTTGGTGGAGCCTTAATCCTAAGTGAGATCGATGGTAAAAGTTTGCCAAACCCTGTAAATGCAGACTCCGTCAAAAGATACTTCACTTGAAGGAAGGGGACCAAAGTGAAAACCCACAAAGGGTGCTTTGCTTCCTAAAAAAAGGGGGAGAGGTCAAGGTGAAAACCTGCAAAGGGTGCCTTAGGTCAAAGGGGATTTGAGTCGAAAACCCGAAAAGGGCGGCTCAAATAGTCAGAGAAAGGGCATGAGAAGATTGGAACCGTTCGAATTTTGATCAGGGCACACGATGATCTTGCTATACCTGAACCAACAAGAAAGGGCATACAGATCTCCTAAACACATGCTAAACTCAGAATAGTCTTCAGAAGTTTGTACAGAGAAATTCAAGCTGCGATAACTGGGGCACCTAATTCTTATTATATTGAATGTGTTAATACCTTTTTCAATCAATTTCTTTGTTATTCTTCTTTCGCTATGGTTGATATTTCATCTCTTTTGAGCTGCGTTCAGAACCAACATTTATCCACGGTCATAATCTTTCAGCAAACATGTTGCATTAGAATAATGATTAACTGGCTACTAAACTTTCACAAAGTAAGTTTTGCACATTACTCTGAGAAAAGTCTCTAAATAATACGGTAATTTGA
Organism: Gossypium schwendimanii; assembly: GCA_013677275.1. Lineage (NCBI taxonomy): Eukaryota > Viridiplantae > Streptophyta > Magnoliopsida > Malvales > Malvaceae > Gossypium > Gossypium schwendimanii. Next base: position 1,058 of record JABFAF010273948.1, on the reverse strand, counting down.
AACAGGACTATTGTTTAGAATAAACTAGGTTTAAAGGTCAGAAATATAAGAAAAGGCCTGATTTTAGACAATTCCTGCGGATTTTGTTGACGAAAGTGTCAATTGGATGAAATATCAGCAATAATCGTGAGTTGGAAAAGAGAGATCTCCTTGAAGGAAAATTCTTTGTGCATAAGCATTTAATATGGAATCTTGAGAGTGGTATACCAAAAGGTTTACACGTTCAGTATCCTTCAATTGTGATAGAATATGAAGAAAGGACCAGAGTTCCCCACTTTTTTTGAGTTGCATATTGAGCACAACTCAATGAAGTGAACTTTGAGATTTACAGTGGAGGCAATTTGACTAAGTGATTCTTCAGAAAGGCCAGTCGAGCAAGAAGGTGTCATACCAACGTTAGCCTTAATAAACTCCGAGTAATGACGACCTAATCGGGATCATTAAAAAATATAGAATTTTGTATTCATAAGAACACCATTCACACATGTCTAGTTAGGAGCATTTGGTTCATTTTGATCATGACATCCTAATCATTAGACATAATTAGGTTCATCATACAGGTCATGTTCCCCAGAGAACATATCAGTGAAGATAGCAGATCCTATCTCCCTAAGCAATAGTGGAGCGGATCGAAGACGGCGAATCTCATCTTTCCTAGGAGTAGGGAAACGGATTTAGACCATTAATCCTATCTCCCTAAGCAATAGTGGAGCGGATCGAAGACGGATCTTCCTCAGGAGTAGGGAAACGGATTCAGACCATTAATCCTATCTCCCTAAGCAATAGTGGAGCGTATCGGAGACGGCGAATCTCATCTTCCCCAGGAGTAGGGAAACAGATTCAGACCATTAATCCTATCTACCTAAGCAATAGTGGAGCGGATCGAAGAAGGCGAATCTCATCTTCCCCAGGAATAGGGAAACGAATTTAGACCATTAATCCTATCTCCATAAGCAATAGTGGAGCGGATCGAAGACGGTGAATCTCATCTTCCCCAGGAGTAGGGAAACGGATTTAGACCATTAATCCTATCTCCCTAAGCAATAGTGGAGCGGATC
>JABFAF010273922.1:0-13248 GCA_013677275.1 Gossypium schwendimanii | reverse complement strand
TGGAGACGCGTTACGAGCTCGGGGATCGTCAGCATAGTCTATCACACTATCGACTTCTTTTGGTATTTTTTTAATAGTTTGAACTTGATCTTATGGCATGTATAGGTTTGAGTATGATTTTGGTTTTTAAAATGGTTTTGTTTGTTTGGTAATGCCTCATAACCCTAATTCGACGACGGATATGGGTTAGGGGTGTTACAGAACCATTGTAAGAAGTTTAGGTTTGGGCTGAACTGTGAGATTAAGCTCTATCTATTTGTTGAGAATATCGAGGTATTCAATGAGTTAGTTGAGAAGGCTCATGCGTTAGAGGAGACTTTGAGGGAAGAGCCCAAAGTTGCTTTGTTTGAAGCTGTTAAGAGGTCAATTGAGATTGCTAAGGTTTCTAGTTGTAAGGGTAAGAGAGGTCATTTTGGTAGATCTGGACGACGTGTTGCTGGCGGTCATGGTCAGCATAGGCAAGCTACGAGAGTTGAGGCTAGTCCTATTGATCAAGAGGCTACTGCAGGGCTGATATGTGAGTATTGTAGTCGACGTCATCATAGTGAGTGTTGAAGGATGATGGGTGCTTGTCTTGTCTGTGGTTTCATGGAGCAGTATGTGAGTGACTACCCGAGGAGAGCCATTGTTGTTCGTGATCAACTTGTTGCTGCTATTGCTATTGCACCTATTCCAACTAGAGCGTGGGGTTGTGGCTGAGGTGATGGTGGTAGAGGATCTGGTCAGCGTAGTGCTATATGAGGTGGTGATGGTGGTTCAGCTAGAGTTTATGAAGTTAGGGAGCCCCAGATTAGAGAGGTCATTGATGTTATTCTAGGTACTTTCACGCTACAGTGTTTTCCTCTACTAGCTTTAGTTGATTTTGGTGCGACTTAGTTATTTATCTTGAGAGACTTAGATAGAGAGTTAGGGATTGATGTAGAGACATCTAGATCGAGTGTTACTATTAAGATCCCACTAGGTGATAATGTAGTGGTGGATCGATTTTATCGTTGTTGTTCTCTGATGGTCCAAGGACAAGTGTTCCCAGTTGATCTTCTTGAGTTGCCATTTTGGGTTTTTGACATCATTCTGGGTATAGATTGGTTGTCCAAGCATCGGGATAAGGTGGATTCTGAGGCAAAGTTGGTGACTCTGATTGGTGTTGGCGATTTGGAAGTTGTTATTGTTGGTGAGAAGTTTGAGTTGTTATCGAATGTGTTTTCTTTACTTTGTGCTGAGAAGTTAGTCCAGAAAGGTTGCAAAGCTTATCTAGCATATATCCTGAATGTTGATAGTAGAGAGATGAGGTTGGATGAGAGTCAGGCTGTGTATGATTTTTCGGATGTGTTTCCTGAAAAGTTGCCTAGATTACCGCCAAATAGAGAAGCTGAGTTAGGTATTTAGCTCTATCCCAGTATTGCTCTAGTGTCTGTTACACCCTATCACATGGCACCTAATGAACCAAAAGAATTGAATTTACAGTTGCAAGAGTTGTTGGATCGTGGGTTCATTCGTACGAGTGTGTCTCCGTAGGGAGCACCGATGTTGTTTGTGAAGAAAAAGGATGAGACTTTGAGGTTGTCCATTGATTATCACCATCTGACTAAGCTGAGCATCAAGAATAAGTATTCGCTACCAAGGATTGATGATCTGTTTGACTAGTTTCGGAGAGCTTTAGTTTTCTCTAAGATTAATCTGAGGTTTGGGCCTTATTAGTTGAAGGTTAATGATTCGGGAGTGATGAAGATTACTCTTAGGACTCGATATGGCCATTACGAGTTTCTTGTCATACCATTCGGGTTGAAAAATACAGCTACCGCATTTATGGACATGATGAATCGAGTATTCTATTCCTACGTAGATCAGTTCATAATGGTTTCCATAGATGGTATATTGGTGTATTCTCGATCAGAGGATGAGCAAGATGAACACTTGAGAGAGGTTCTACAATTTTGTTAAAGAAGTAGTTGTATGCGAAGCTAAGAAAGTGTGAGTTTTGGCTTCGTGAAATGGTTTTTCTGGGTCATGTCGTTTCAGCTTAGGGTATTTGGGTTGATCTGTAGAAGGTTGAGGTGATTTTGGATTGGAAGCCGCCGTGGATTGTTTCTGAGGTTAGAAGTTTCTTGGGGTTAACTGGTTATTATCGTCGCTTTGTCGAGGGGTTTTCGAGCATTACTGTTCCTTTGACGAAGTTGCTTCAGAAGAACACTACCTTTGAGTGGATTGATGAGAAGCAGAAGTGCTTTGAGAATCTGAAATCGGCTTTGACCGAAGCGTCTATGTTGACATAACTGGTGTTCGGTAAAGAGTATATGGTCTACAGTAATGCTTCTTATACGGGACTGGGTTGCGTGCTAATGCAGAAGAGTATGGTAGTTGCTTATGCGTCAATGCAGTTAAGGCTACATGAGTGTAACTATCCGACTCATAATTTGGAATTAGCTGCCGTAGTCTTCACACTCAAGATTTGGTGTCACTACATGTACGATGAGAGGTGTGTGATATACACCAATCACAAGAGTCTTAAGTATCTCCTAACCTAGGAGGATTTGATCTTGAGATAGAGGCGCTGGATCGAGTTGCTGAAAGATTATGATTGTGTGATTGAGTATCATCTGGGGAAGGCGAACGTAGTTGCTGATGCTCTGAGTCGCAAGTCTCTGGTTGATTTGCGGGCTATGTTTTTTAGATTGTCTATCTTTGAGGATGGGGGTATGTTAGCTGAACTTCAGGTGAGGCTAATTCTTTCGCAACAGATTCATAAGCATAAACGTTTTGATGAGAGTTTGGCTCGTCAGATTCGTCATGTTAAGTTAGGTGTTCAGGGGGATTTTGATCTCAACTCTAATGGTGTTCTGTGTTTTTGAGGTCGCTTGTATGTTTCAGAAGACGAGGATCTGAAGCACTCTATTCTTACCAAGGCTCATAGCAATCCTTTTGCTATGCATCCTGGTGGGAATAAGATGTATCAGGATCTTCATGTCCTATATTGGTGGCCTGGGTTCAAGAAGGATATTGCTGAATTTCTTGCGAGATGTTTAGTTTGTCATATGGTGAAAGCCAAACATCAGCGTCCATCGGGTTTGTTTAGCCTATTTAGGTTTTAGAGTGGAAATGGGAGCGGATTACAATAGACTTTGTTTCGGGTTTGCCTTTGACTCTGACACGTAAGGATTTGATTTGGGTTATTGTGGACAGATTTATGAAGTCTGCACATTTTCTACTAGTCTGTACGACTTTTAGTCTGCATTAGTTAGCTGAGCTTTACATCTATGATATTGTTCATCTTTATGGAGTTCCTGTTTCGATCATATCAGATCGAGATCTACAGTTTACTTTGAGATTCTGGAAGGTGTTGCATGAGGCTTTCGTTTCAAAGCTTCACTTCAGTTTCGCTTAGCATCCGCAGTCCAATGGTTACTCAGAGAGTGTGGTCTAGATTCTTGAGGACATGCTTCGTAATTGTGTTATCAACTTCGGAGGTAATTGGGATCGTCACTTGTCATGAGCCTAGTTTTCGTATAATAATAGCTATCAGATGAGTATTTTAGGTGGCCCGTTTGAGGCTTTGTATGGTCAGAGGTGTAAGACTCCTCTGTGTTGGTCTGATATGGAGGAGAAGAGGAACTTGGGTCCAGAGTTGGTTCGGGAGGTTGAGGATAAGGCGAGACTTGTTTATGAACAATTGAAGGCTGCTTCTGATCGATAGAAGTCTTACACTAACTTAAGACGTCAAGACATCAAGTATCAAGTTGGTGATAAGGTATTTTTGAAGCTTTCACCATGGAAGAAAGTTTAGAGGTTCATGCGGAAGCGTAAGCTCAGTCCGAGGTTCATTGGCCCGTATAAGGTTACCAAGTGGATTGGATCGGTTGCTTATCGTTTGTTGTTACTACCTGAGCTAGAACGTATTTATGACATCCTCCATATCTCTATGTTATAGAAGTACAGATCTAATCCTTCTCACATTGTTCCTGTTGAGGAGATCGATGTTCGATCTAATCTTTCGTATGAGGAGGAACCAGTTACGATCTTAGATTGAGAGATCAAGGTGCTACACAATAAAACGATTCTGTTGGTAAAATTTTTGTGGTGCAACCACAAGACTGAGGAAGACACCTAGGAGTCGGAAGATGTGATTAAACATCAGTATCCGTATCTGTTTGATTCAGGTAAATTTTGAGGAAAAATTTTCTTTTTAGAGAGGGAGAGTTGTAATATCCCTAAAATGAGTCTAGTAGTTTCAGGTATATTTTCAGGTTCTGAGTGTGAAACTAGGAATTTATAGGGTTTCTAGTAATTTTTAATTTAATTTAGGAGGTTAAGTTCATCTGAAATCAATTAAATAGTAATCCGAAAAATTAAAGTAAATATATTCGAAAAATTAATTTTAAAAATTTTAAATAATTATTAGTGAAAATAATCAATTTGGATTGAAAGAGAATTTTAAAATGATTTTTATTGAGGATAATTTAAGTAAAATTTAAATATTAATTAAATAGGATTTAATTGTAAAACAAGGGAAAAATTTAGAGTACTCATATAGCAAATAAACCTTAAAATTTGGAATTTTGGAGGTAAAGGATTAAATGGTAATGTAAAGGAAATGTGGCAGTGGCCATTAGGCAAATTTTCCAATTTTTAAATTTCTGGTGGGTGGTTTCAGTTTTAAAGCTAATTTTTACTTCTGTGCTTGTGCATACGATCACACTCGACGATATCTATCGCCTTCAGTAGCAATAGTCAGGGCGGATCAATCGCATTGAGGCGTATCTCCAGCGAATATGCTAGCATTTCCATATTTCTCCACTCGGTCACGCGCTTCACGATCCTGAAACCTCGCACGATGCTGATTGACCTGATTTAGTTTTCCATTTGTATTTATTTTTATTTTTAATTTTTTTGTTAAACTTCTATATTATGTTTTAGTTTATTATGCACTATACTTTTATGGTTTTATCGATTGTGTTCCTATTTTGTTATCACTTTATCTTACTTATTTTATCTTATATTCTTATTAGTGTACTCGAAACATGTACTTCATTTAAAATCTCCTACGATTCTGAATTTCACTATTCTGGTGAAATCATCTAAACTCAGGGTAGTCTCATTTCTCTCCCTCTCATATGTTATTATGCTTATTCTGTGATTATATATGTTTCTACATTGCGGACAGTGTAAATCTTAAGTGTGGGGATGATTTTATATTGTTATGTGATATCGTCCCTGAATTATTGTTCGTTTTAAGTGATTTTCTCACTCCTACCATTAAAGTTAATTTTCTGTAACTTGGAGTTTTTAGTGATTCTTTTTTGGTATATTTTGTGGATTTTTGTGCATTGTTTGATTTATACTTTAAGACACAAGAGAGTCAATCATGATAAGCTGTTTTTCTTTTATAAATTATTATTTTAGGTTATCTCTCTGAACTAAAGCATTATCTTGGAATTTTAAATTTACAAGTTTAACATCAAAACCATAATTTTTTGTAAACTTTTGTGCCTATAGAGCATATATTTTATTTGGCACTAATTTTAATTTTGGTTGTGAGTATGTCAACTTGATCTGTTATTATAGAACTCTATTCGTTTATACATATTGAGACCACATTATTGCTTTGATATATTACGATGATAGAGGCACTTAGGATTTAACCCACTTAACCTTTAGCACAACTTACCTATTGTATTACCCCCTGGTAAACCTCGTTGATCCTAATAATTTTCTTTCTCACCCATTTATGTTAACCCATAACCCATATCTATGTTGTAAAATTATCTTTTTCATTAACCCTTTTTTATTGAGATTTAATATGGTTTTGTCTAACTATGTTTCATCATTTGCACTACTAAGTTTCTTGTTCTAAAAAAATAGTGGAAATAAAAAAAGTAAATCAAATTTTTTTTTTTTAATTGAGCTTGAATTGTTAGTCTCATATTTTATATAAAATCTCATATTTACTCTTTAATTCTTGTTAATTTAAATTCTTTTAATTCAGTAACTGATTTTTTTCTAGTTTGGTAACTTATTAACTCGATTCTCAATTGTAACAAATTTTCTTAACATTTTTCATACCGTTAAAATAAGTTTCATTACAACCTTGTAAAGACTTCTTGATTGGTGTGTCATCTAATTCTATAGTGGTGGAGATTTGATTTTCAAGCAAGCATATGGTAAAAACATCTCGTTCGACTATTGAGTGCATATTACTTGAACCTTAAACAATTTAAGTGCTTTGAGTGAATCTTTAGTTAGGATGTTAATTCTTGTTTATTTTGAATTTCAGGTAATTATTGAGATAGAGGAGATGCCTAATGTTTTTTAAGTCTTAAAACTCTCTGCTTGGATTGCTTGTGCTGTTTAGTGTCATTTTAGTGTGAACTTTCAATGCATGATTATTTATAAATTATCCTAAGACATTTTTGATGAAAATAATGAATTGATGGAAGTTAACTTGAATGTAGGTTGATAATTTTGCTTGAGGACAAGCAAATGCTTAAGTGTGGCGATATTTGGTAAGTGCGATCACACGGGTTGACTTATTCCACATGGCCTTGTAGCCCATTTAACACGGCCGTGTAACCCACAAGGCTATGTAAAAACAGAATTAAAAATATGGAGGGATTGAAATTGTATAAATTGAAATCGAAATTGTAAAGAGAAACAGAATTGAGAAAATAGATCATTTGATTGAGAGATTCCAACCTCCGATTATGTCGATCCTCCTTGGGTTCAATCTTAGGCTTTTAGGTGATCCTTCTAGAACAGAATAAGCCAGTTATAGTGGAAGAGGATGCCTATGACAACCAACTCCACTTAGATTTTAGACTTACGATTTAGAGGAACCTGACTCTAGCCAACTGTCACTTTTCTTGGACCATTTTACACTAGATCATCACTTCTCAATGGAGAATGCCACGCCATTTTGTTTCTTAGGCTCAACAACCACTGATGCAATAGGCTAACAAACCGGTTGTGCAACCTTCCCAAAACATACAAAGCAGCTGCCTTTGCACAAGATGAAAAGATCACTTTTGGAAGGACATGGGCAGAAGCGTCAATCTCGTAATATGGAGAAACAATGAATACTTGTTGAGAAGGCCAAGTGCCGAATCTAAGCCTCATGAACCTTTTATTTGGGGAAAATCTCGACAACCTTTAGCTAGATGAGTTTAGTGGCTCATGCTTTTCGAGGAAAATGAAATAAGCTTAATAAAATGAAATTTTATTGAATAATAAAAGGAACAAAAAGCTAGAGCTTTTTGGGAGAGGGAGATTTTACAGAAAAAATGAATGCCATTTGTGTCACTCCATTCCCTATCTATAGTACTTAGAAACTTAGTTTATTCCTATCTAAATTCTAAAAGATAAATATAGATAAAAGCTAAAATTAAACCTAAATAATAATCTTAACAATAATCCTAATAAAATTAAATTTTAAATAGAGTCTTGTGTTTATAAAATTTCTTCTTCGAATTGTTGCCCCCAAATCTTCCGCACTTTGCATTTTCGACACCACTTCTTTCCTATTTCGCATGCTGGCCCATTTTGGCTTCAAATTCATGCTTTTTACCCCTAGATTTTCTTTTACCTTCAATTTAATCCCTACCTGATAAAAAACCATAAATAGCTTAAATTAGTAGGATCATACTCAAAATAAATATGTAATTAATACATAAAAATATGTTATTCTAGAGTATTATCAGTGGTAGACCATATCGATTGCACGAATTTGCACTCTAAATAGTGAAAAACATGATTTTTAGGTTTTTCGGGCATTCTAAGACGTAAATATGGGAAAAATAAAAAGATAGGAGAGGATCATCATAGAGCATCCAAGAAAGCAACTAGAAAAAGACCATTGAAGCAGATTATAGAGCAGATTTTTGTCAAGATTGAAGATTACCAGTTGATTTCTCTGGAGATTATCATGAGTTTCTTTATTTCTTTCGGTTATACTATATCTTGAATGTTTTTATTTTCAAGCATGAACTAATTTTTTAAATACCTATGGAGATGAACCCTATAATGGATTCTATCGTTTGATTTTAATTTTACGCAATAGAGACTTAGTTTCTTGTTCTCAATTATGTGTTTTTAATTCTTTGTTTGATATTTCTAGACTACTAATCCATTTTTGATGTGCTTAAATCAGAGGAGGAATAGACCCTGTTTAAGAGTAGACCTTGCGTAATTGAGTGGAGTTGCATGCAATCCTAGAAATAGGACGATAGAAATCTACCAGATTAGAGTCAAATCTAATAGGGGAATCCATAACATGATTTAATGCGATAATAGGGGTTTTAATTAGAAAAAATTTCAATTAATCAACCTAGAGTCAGTTTCTCTTACTCTCGAAAGAGATATTCGCATAATTTAGAGATTTCTACGGATCAAGTTAGTAAGTAAAGAAATTGTGTAATTTAGATTGACAGGGACAGATGAAATCTAGGTGAATTCTTTCCTAGGAATTGTTTCGCTTCTTGGTTGTTAATCGATTATTTTTGTGATTTATTCTTCGTTGTGTTCGTTAGTTAATTAATTAATTTAATTTTAGTTTTTAACTAATCACTCGATTTATTCAGTTAAATAATAGAAAGACAATAATTACCAGTACTTTTAGTCTTCGTGGGAACGATACCTGTGCTCACCATAGCTATACTATTAATTGTTAGGTGTACTTGCCTTAGTCAAATTTTTAGTTAGTTCATGACGCATTAGCTTGTTAAGTCATTAAATCTCCAAAATATGTGTAAAAACATTTATTTAACTAAAATTGAACATACGCTACTAAAAATGGAAAAGGAAACAAAATAATCAAAAACAACTAAAAACAAACTTGTTAAGCGTCGAAAATACTCTAATTTGAACTCACCATGATTATCCATAAAGTTTCAACCCCTTATACACCACAATAAAATAGTGTAGTTGAAAGAAAAAATAGATTCTTTACTGAAATGGTAAATTCAATGTTATTATATTTAGGTCTTGGACAACATTTCTGGGAAGAATTTGTTCTAACAGCTTGTCATATATTGAATAGAGTTCCTAATGATGAAACAAAAATAACTCTCCATGAATAATGGAATAAAAAGAAACCAAACCTTAATTATTTGAAGGTTTGCGGTTGTAGAGCTATTGTCAAAGTTCCAGCACCTAAACGTAAAAAGTTAGATGAAAGAGGAATTGATTATGCATATGCACATAATATCAAGGCATAAAGGTTCCTGGTAATTGAACCAAATTATTCAATTTCAATTAATATTGTTATTGAATCAAGAGATGTTATTTCTGATGAAAATAGATTTTGTTCTATTTAAAGAAAACTACAGCCACAAAAAAATTCACTCTTCAAATGAGAATGAGATTCCATTGGAACAAGTTGATAACAATGATGAATCTTGTCAAGAATTAAGAAGTAATAAGATTACGAAGGCAAAATATTTAGACCATAGTTCTTTATGTTCCTTGTAGAAGGAGAAGGAAAAGGCAAAAGTATACACAATAAGATACTTAATATACAATATAATCCGATTACATTTGAAGAGGCAATGAAATCTTAAGACTTAGCTTTTTTTGAAAGGAGCTATAAGATGAGATGAATTCAATAATTGGAAATCAAACTTGAAACTTAGTTGATTTTCCACCAAATTACAAATCAATTTTTTGTAAATGAAACTTAAAAAAGAAAAAAGAAGATCGATGGAACCATTAATAAATTTAAAGTAAGGTTGGTAGCCAAATGTTTTACATAAAAGAAAGGAATTTATTACTTTGATACCTATGTTCCAGGAATTGCTACGATTAGACTCTTCATTTCACTTACCTTAATGTATATATTGGTTATTCACCAAATGGATGTTAAACTTGCATTTTTAAATGGTGAATTAAAAAAGGAAGTGTAAATGGAACAACCAAGAGAAATTTTTGTTCTAGGACAATAGTATAAGCTATGTAAGCTTGTTACATATCTATATGAGCATAAATAAGCACCAAATCAGTGAGACCAAACTTTTCACACAATTGTTCTAGTTAATGGCTATAGAATAAATGAATGTGGTAAGTTTACATATAGAAAATTTGAAAATGAAAAAGGTGTCATAATTTGCTTATATGTAGATGAAAAGCTCATATTTGGAACATATCCGGAAAGAAGAAAACGCAAAAAAAAATCTTGTCAAAATACTTTTCTATGAAGGATGTGGGTGTAGTAGATGTTATTCTTGGATTAAAATAACCTGAGAGGAAAATATTATAGCTTTATCAAAATCACATTACATTGAAAATGTGCTTTAAATGTTTGATTTTTTTAATTGTATATCAACATCACACCCATGGATCCTCAAATAAAATTAGCATCTAATATTAGTAGGAAAATTGATCAATTGAAATATGCAAGCCTAATTAGTTGTCTTATGTACATAATGACTTGTAGAAGACCAAATATTGTCATGCTATTAGGAAATTAAGTAGGTACACAAGTGATACAAGTAGTTTGCATTGACAATCTTTGAATAGAGTATTTGGGTACTTAAAGAAAACTATTAACTATAGATTATGCTATAGTGGATATCCTTCAATTTTAGGTATTCAGATGCTAGTTGGATTACAAGTTTAGAAGATCAAGCTTCAACTAGTGGATGGATCTTTATTCTTGGTAGAGGTGCCATTCCACAGGATTCCAAAACACAAACATGTATTATTGACTCTACCATGTCAATTGAATTTACTGCATTAGCTGTTGCATATAAAGAAATGTTAATACCATAGGCTTGCTTAGAAATCAAATCTCCACCACTATATAAATGAGATGACACACCAATCAATTGGTCTTAACAAGGTTGTAATGAGGCTTAGGTTAAGGGTATGAAAAATATCAGAAGCATTGGTTATAATCGAGAATCGAGTCAATAAGTTACCAAACTAGAAAAAATCTGATGTTGAATTAAAAGGATTTACATCAATAAGAAATAAAGAATGAAAATGAGCTTTTCAACAGAATAAGAAACTAACGATTCAAGATCAATCAACTTTTTATTTTTTTTAATATTCTTTTATTTTATTTTATTTTTTGAGAACTAGAAACTCAACAATACAAAATATAGTTAGGCAACTAACCATATCAAATATTAACAAAAAGGTAGTCAATAAAAAGGATAAATTTACAATATTGATATGGGTTATGGGTTAACATTAACGGGTTAGAAAAAAATGTGTTAGGATCAATGAGGTTTACTAGGGGTTAATTCAACAGGTTAGTTGTTTAAAAGTTAGGCGGGTTAAATCCTAAGTGCCTCAATCATCTCAATATATTAAGTCAATAATTTGGTCTTAACATACATAACTAAAGCAAGTTCTAGAATAGTAAATCAAGTTGACATACTCACAACCAAAAATAAATTGAGCACGAAAAAAACTAAATGCTCTATAGGCTCAAAAGCTCACAAAAAATTATGTATTTGATGTTAAAGTTGTAAATTGAAAATTTCAACAGCTTCTTGATTCAACTTCTTTTCATGCTCAACCATTGGCTTATGTCATTTCTTGCTTTCCTCAACCCCATAATTTTTCTCAACAACTTCTAGATTCAGCTTCTTTTCAGGCTCGGCTAACACCTTTCCAATTCATACAGTGATTGTGTGGACTTGCTCTTTTGGGTTGGTTTCAGTGTTACTAGGTAAACTGCCTTGTTGTCTCTCCGAAACCAATTTAGAAAACTGACTAATCTGATTCTTGAGTCCTTGAATAGATGCCTGATGATTCCTCAAAGCTATCTTAGTGTTCTGGAATCTAGTTTCTAACACTAAAATAAATTTCATTAACATCTATTCTAGATCGGGGTTACCTAGAGGGGGTTGTGATCTCTCATTTCCTTGACCACCCCAAAAGAAATTCGGATGATTATTCCATCCTGGATTATAATTATTACTATACGATTATTCTGAGGTCTAGAATTGTTACCCATAAAATCGACTTGCTCATGCTCAATGTTAGAACTGAAGGGTAAACATTCTGAATTAATCATCCTCGCTCCAGTCGCCTCACATTGTATTACTGAATTCATTTGCTTAGTCATACTCAAACCATCAATTTTCTTACTCGGGGATTTCATCTGACTTGCCAACATAGCAACTGCACCTATATTAAAAACATAGGCTGCCTTAGTATACTTTGTTATCATAACTTGCCACTGATATTTATTCAGTGTCATCTCCTCAATGAATTCTTGGGATGCCTCAGGTGTCATATTATTTAATGTTCCACTAGCAGTTGCGAGATTTTATTTGGTTTTGAAATTTAAAAAAGATAAAGGGTTCGAAAATTTTAAGGGATTTTATTGGGTTTTGAAATTTAAAAAAGATGTGTTTTAAAAAAAATGTTGTGTTTCGGTTTGAAGAAGGAATGGAGAAGAAAAAATTTTTAAAAAAAAGGAAAAGAAAGTTTATTAAAAACTTTGAATTACATGGAGACTAATAAGTTTTTCGACACCGAAATCTAAAAATTTTGAAACTTTATTCTTATACATTGAGTTCATTCTAAACTTTCTCGATTTGTATAAGGTCAGTTTTGCTTGTTGCAAGGGACAACAGTGAAGCTTTAGCATTTTCCATTTCATTGATATGTTATTCTCCTTTGCTATTGACTCTTTTTGTGTGCAAAAGCTTTGAGACTAACGATCAGGGGCTCGTATGTGATTCTTTCTGGACCCCAAAAGTAAAGGAGAACATGGATTCTAGAACGCTCAGAGTGACTGCTTGAAACTCCCTTAAGACGCTAATCGTGGCACCGGTCTCGTTCAAAGCGGTGCTTTCCTCGTACTTCAAATTCTTCAAGGCCTTCAAGATTGCCCTTTTAGCTACCTTCTTAGAGCTCAAGTATTTTCTAACCTCGGTGCGTTCGTTTCCTTGTAATAAGGCATCCTTGGCAGTGGTGAATACATCTAAAAGCCTAAGATATCCATTCAACAGCTCATCGACATATTCCCCTTGCTGCTCATGGGATAAGATTTGTTGAGTCAAGGGTAGCAGAAGTAGTTTCTTAGTGCAATCATTTAAATCTTGAAGTCTACCGAGTTTTTGGTTTAAGGACGACGATGTAGATGCCGACTCAGACGATGCCAATCTGCTTAAATGCTCATCAACCTCGGAAGAAAGAGGGTGGGCTCGAGAGGGAAAGCTATGTTGAGAGTTAACCAATTCAAACTAGACTTGTTATCACTCCTATTCTTTAGGATCTTATTCTACTTAAAATTCAAATTCAAATTGT
>JABFAF010273869.1:0-15849 GCA_013677275.1 Gossypium schwendimanii | reverse complement strand
AGCAAGGGCATCGACGGCGTGCCACTACTAGTAAGAACCTTTCCTCTTCCACTTTGTTTATTTATTTTAAGAAACAAGTAAAAGAAAATAAAAAAACAGTAAAAAGTAAAAAAAAACAGAACCAAATCAATCACCTTCCAAAATGTTTCTTTTCTTTTCTTTCGTATTTCTTCAATATTTCAATACAATATTTTTCTCCCCCTTTTACAGATTTCTATTTGGCTTTAATAGCCGAAATAAGGGAGCCAAAACTCCCAAAAATTGTTCTCCTTTTTTTTTACATTTTTCCTTGTATTTTTCTACTATTGTTTGTGGCCGTGGTTTGTTGTTTACTGCAGGAAGAACGTGCTGGAGCGCGGGACAACGTGTGCGACGTACAAGGGCTAAGTGGGTCGAAAGCGGTTACTACGGCGCCAAGGCTAGGAAGAAGGCTGCTGCTGAAGACTCTAGGGTTTCCAAATTTTTCAGTTTTAGGCTGATTTGGATTGTAGGATAATGGGGCTAGTGAAATCGGGCCACATCCACGTAAAAATGGACTATTTACTATTTTATTTGGGTTCATTTTTGGTTTGTAATATGGACATTATTTGAATTTGTTCTGTTTTCTGCTTATGAGGGCCCGGGCCCAAAATTGGGTATTACAACCATGTTATTCAAGATTCATTACATGAAATTTTTCATAAAGACACTTGGAACTGTGTCTTGTCCAAGGAGATGAGGTAGATGATGATACTACTGTGATAAGTGAGGGAAAAATTGATTTAGATTCTAATGAGACTTCACTGAGACAGAAGAATTATGAGGGCATTGAGGTAAACGATGAATTAAAAGTAAAACCCTCCATTGAAGAACCTCTCAAATTAGAACTCAAGCAATTACCAAATCACTTAGAGTATGCCTTTCTTGGAAACAATTGTACATTACCAGTGATTATTGCTTTAGATTTAAAGCCAAATGAGAAAGATAAGTTATTGTAAGTATTAAAGGGGTATAAGAGAGCTATAGCTTAGAAGATTTCTGACATTAGAGGGGTCAGTCTTTCTTTTTGCACTCATAAAATTTTGATGGATGATGAATACAAACCATGTGTGCAAGCTCAAAGACGACTAAATCCTAACATGAAAGAGGTCGTTAAGGCTGAGGTAATTAAACTTCTAGATGCTGGAGTTATTTATCCTATTTCCGATAGGTCTTGGGTAAGTCCTGTGCAGGTTGTTCCTAAGAAGGGAGGCATGACTATTGTAGCGAACAAGAAGAACGAGTTGATTCCATCAAGAACAGTCACGGATGGAGAGTTTGTATTGACTATTGGAAGTTTAACGATGCCACGAGAAAAGATCACTTCCCTCTACCATTCATTGATCAAATGTTGGAAAGATTATCTGGGCATATGTATTATTACTTCCTAGATGGACTCTCTGGCTACTTTTCAGCGTTGCGTGTTGGCCATTTTTGATGAACTTGTTGAAGAAGTTATGGAGATATTTATGGATGACTTTTCGGTATTGGATAATTCTTTTCATCTTTGTATTAAAAACTTAAAACGAGTTTTAATGAGATGTGAGGAAACGAACATTGTTCTTAATTGGGAAAAATGTCACTTTATGGTTCGAAAAGGGATTGTGTTGGGCCATAAAGTTTCTAGTAAAGGGATTGGGTTGATAAAGCAAAAATTGTTGAAAAATTACCTCCCCCTAATTCAATTAAGGCTATTCAAAGCTTTTTAGGACATGCTGGGTTCGATAGAAGGTTTATTAAAGACTTTTCTAAAATAGCTAACCCTTTAATGAATTTGCTAGAAAAGGATGTGCCCTTCAATTTTAGTCAGGAATGTTTAAAACCATTAAATAATCTAAAAGAAAAATTAATTAATGCTCCAATTATGGTTGCACCTGATTGGATTTACTTTTTGAGCTAATGTGTGATGCGAGTGATTTTGCAGTAGGTGCAGTTCTTGGACAGCGAAGGGACAATCATTTTCAACCAATTTATTATGCCAGCAAGACGCTGACAGATGCACAAGAAAATTACACTACAACAGAAAAAGAATTGCTAGCTATGGTTTTTGCATTCGATAAATTTAGACCATATTTGATATTATCTAAAGTTGTTGTTTACACTAACCATTCAGCTCTTCGTTATCTCCTAACTAAATCAGATGCAAAACCTCAACTTATAAGATGGATTTTATTATTGTAAGAGTTCGATTTTGAAATCCAGGATAAGGGAGCTGAAAATCTTGCAGCAGATCACCTTTCTAGACTAGAGAATTCACACATCAAGGAGCTTAGTGAGAATGAGATAAATGATTCATTCCCTAAGGAACAACTCTTACTTATAATCGATTCTACCCCTTGGTTTGTAGATATCAAAAATTACTTAGTTGCTAACATCTTACCAAAAGGGTTGACACACCATCAAAAGAAACGATTCTTTGCCAATGGGAAAAATTCTTTCTGGAATGATCCTTTTCTTTTTCGTGTATGTGTAGTTCATGTAATTCGGAGGTGTGTTACAAAATCAGAAGCGAGTAAAATCTTGTAACATTGTCACTCAGGACCAACATGAGGACATTACAGCGGGATTAGGACGGCACATAAAACACTTGAATCAGATTTTTATTGGCCCATACTGTTCAATAACGCTAACAGGTATGTTACTTCTTGTGATAGATGCTTCAAACTTATATGCTCTCATGTGAAATTTTTGACCTCTGGGGCATTGATTTTATGGGCTCATTTCCTAGCTCGTCTATTATATCCCAAATTGGGTAGAAGCTCAAGCTTTACCTACCAATGATGCTAGAGTGGTAGTTCGATTTCTTAAAAAGCTCTTTTCTCAATTTGAAACTCCTAGAGCAATTATTAGTGATAGGGGTACGCATTTTTTAATGCTCAATTTAATAAAATTCTTAAGAAGTATTGGGTGCATCATAGAATAGATACCTCTTATCATCCTCAAACTAGTGGAAAAGTTGAATTTGTGAATCGAGAGCTCAAACGTATCCTACAAAAAACTGTAGAGTCAAATAGGAAGGATTGGGCGATAAAAGTAGATGACGCTTTATAGGCTTATAGGACTGCTTATAAAACTCCCATAAGAACATCTCTTACAAACTTGTATATGGAAAAAGTTGTCATTTACCGTTTGAACTCGAGCACAAAGCATTTTGGGCAATAAAATTCCTAAACTATGATCTCAAACTTACAGTTGAGAACTTACAGGTGAGAAGAGATTGATGAAGCTGAACTAGTTAGATGAGTGGCGAGTGAATGCTTACGAGAACTCGCGATTATATAAAGAAGTCACAAAGCGACGCCACGATGCTCGTTTGAAGTAACCCAAACAATTTGCATATGGAGATCTCGTCATTTTATACAATTCAAAGCTCAAGTTGTTTCCTGGAAAGGAGAAATCAATATGGTCAGGTCCATTCATAGTACAAACCATTTTCCCATATGGTACGATAGAGGTAACCCATCCAGCATATAGCACATTTAAGGTAAACGGTCATTGACTGAAACTTTATAGTGGTGACAATTTTAGAAATGATAAAGAGGCGCTTCGGCTTCGCGAACTTTCGTAAGTTTGCGCATAAGGTAAGTCGAGCTTAGACTTTAAATACTCACTTCTCGAGAGGCAACCCGAGTGTTAACACTCCTAGTTTTCTTATTCTCAATTCATGGTATTTTTAAAATTAATTAAATAAAAAAAGTGTATTTTTGAACCATGTCCAGGCCGTGTACACTATAAGGGGTTCAACAGTGAGTTACATGGCTTGGCGACATGGCCGTGTGAACCACATGGCCAGGACAAGCAGACGTGTTCTTAGCCGTATGGATCTGAAGACTTACTTTTAAAATTTTAAGGAAATCGACAGTGAGTTACACGACCTGGCGACACAACCGTGTGACCTACACGGCTTGGACACATGGGCAAGTCCCTGGTCGTGTCTTGAGACTTAGTTTTTCCAAAAATCAATAGAGACACGGTGTAAAACAGTCCACACAGGAGTGTGACACGGCTATAAAAGTAACATGTTTTTAATCTCATTCTTAATGCGTTTTTGGATGATTTATTATGTAGATTAGTGAATTTGATGCTTTTTATCATTTAAATACATGTTTCTATACTTAGGTGAGCATAAGGGAGCGAAAGGAGCAAAAAAAAAGCCAAAATCGATCAAAAAGAGTTGTTTTTAGCATCCACACAGCCTGAGCATTTCCACACGGGCTGGCCACATGCCCATGTGCCAGCCCGTGTCAATTTCACACCCTATTTCCCAAACACACCGAAAAACCCAATTTTTAGGCTTTCTGAGCATTCTAAAGTCTATAAATAACAATTAGAAGAAGATCTAAGGGAGCACTCAGAGAAGATTGAAGAAATTACTCGAAGAACACCATCGAAGCCAACTCAAAAGTGAATCTCCTTCAAGATTGAACATCTCCTTTTAACTTCTTTCAAAGTTTTAGTGAATTTCTTTATGTCTTGTGGTTTTTCTGACTTTGAGATGTTTTCATTTCAGATTATGAATTAAATTCCCTAGATACCTAGGGAAGATGAAACCTATGATGAATCTTATTATTTGATTTATAAATTACATGATAAATACTTGATTCTCGTTCTCAATTATGTATGCTTATTTTGTGTTTTAATATTTTTGGGATATTAATTCATGTTTAATGTGGTTATTTCAGTGGAGCAAAAGTCCCTTTTTAAGAGTAGATCTAGTATAATTGAGTGGAGTTGCATGCAATCCTAGAAAAAAGACGACATAAATCTACCAGATTAGAGTCAAATCTAATAGGGGAATCTATAAATCGAGATAATGCGACAATAGGGGTTTTAATTAGAAAGAGATTTCAATTAATGAACCTACAGTCAGTTGTTCTTACTCTCGAAAGAGATATTAACATAAATTAGGGATTTCTACGGGTCAAGACACAAGTGAATAAATCGTTTAATTCGGATTCAAAATAATAAGTAAAGTCTACGTGGATTCTTTCCTTGGTATTGTTTTTCTCTTTGGTATTATTAGATTATTTCCTATTTCATTTTATGTTGCGTTCTTAGTTAATTTAGATTAGTAAATTTAGATTAAAAACAATCACCCCAATTTATTGGCTAAATAATAGAAAAACAGCTATTACTAGTACTTTTAGTCATCGTGGATACGATACTCTCTACTCACCATAGCTATACTATTAGTCAATAGGTGCACTTGCCTTTGTTGTAATTATAGTTAGTTTAGTTACCATTACAGAAAGAAATAGATATACACACACACCCAGTTAACCAGGTTCAGAATCAGTCATCTCACACCACAGTCACAAATAACACATAAGCCGAAGCCCAGGTCAGAGTCTTAACTACCCTCACTAAAGCCTAGCCAAGTGTCGGAACACATAGACACATTTTCATATAAAAAACGTACACAAAACCAAAATAAGTGACTTAGGGCCACACGACCGTGTGCTCTGGCCGTGTGGAAATGCCTAAACCGTGTGGGAGTCAAAACGCCCGCGTGGGAGGAGGCACATGGCCATGTGGCTGGGGTACATGGCCATGTGGACAGACCGTGTAACTTTCTGTCCATTTGTACTAAAATAGAGTTCAGGGTAGACACGGTTGTGTTAGGGTCTCACACCCCAGTGTGCCCACCAGGCACGGTCGTGTGTCCAAAGCACATGCCCGTGTTTGATCCCTAAATCCTCAATTCCCAAACACACAGTCATGTGTGCCCAGGATACACGGCCGTGTGAAAATTGACTAAAATCCCCAAATCGGCCACACGACCATGTGGCACCAAATTTTACCCGAAAACCCTAATTCCTAATTGCACATGGCCGTGTGGACTACCTGTGTGTGGGCATATGCCCGTGTGGCCACCCGTATGGTCACGAAACCACACCAAAATTGGCTACCGATCGTGCTTTTGTTGCCAAAACGTTCTCCAATCCTTAATGACTTAGAAATTTAACGTGATCACACTTAATTCTAAGTTATTCCACGATAATCACCTCCTTCGAAAGATCGATTCCACAAGCACACAGTAATTTCCAATTTCAGAGAAACAAACCATAATTCGTTAACAAAAATTTAAAAAGATTTGAAACCCACACCTGATTCGCGATCAGAGACGTCCAGAATCTGACTCGTTAACCAATCAATTGAAGCTCTTTGAAAACAACACCATTTTTTTCAAAAAAGAAAAGAAAAAGAAACAAAAAGAAAACCAAAAGAAAGGGGAAGAGAACGTCTAGAGAAAAAAATAAAAAAATCATAATAATAATAAACATTAAGTAAACAGAATAATTATCTAAACCTTTAAAACAAAACCAAAACTGGTCCTTCAAAACACTCTTGAGGACCCGAACCCGGGACCCAAGGCACACTAACACACTACCAACCACCCAACCAGCAGGCCTATTTTGACACTTAAACGCACAACTAAACACAATAGCACAACCTACTCACTAAACCTAACCAGAAACCTCAAAACTTCTAGTCCAAAATTCGGGGTGTTACATGTCATCTATTTATAAGAAGAGATAGGAAAATCATGGCTGAATAATGATTGCACAAATAATATTTATTTAATAGAAAACAGACCCCTAGTCTGACTAGAAGAGTGACGGATGGCACACTTTAGAAAATATTACTTAGGTTGCTGCCCTCTCTCTTATGATGAGGGGATTTAAGCCTCTCACGTATGCGGTACAATTATATATACGTCTTGGACTTTTGACCCACAATTTTATAATTTAATTCAACCCAACATTTTTTTGTTGTTCCCAAAATAAATATTAATTAATTAAATTAATTTCTCAATTAAATAAATTTTAACCCAATTTTAATTCTGTTAAAGTCATATGACTTCACCGTAAAAGAATTTATGAGGAAATATATTTACTGTTCATATTCAATGGATTCATAATGATTAATTAATTTAGTTCCATTTTTGAACTTCAATTATTTAATTATAATTAATTAAATAATAATTTGAAAACCTTAAATTAATTCACAAGCATTTCTATATTTAGTGAGAAAATGCATTCATTTGTAAATACGACCCATTTCTCTAACATCATCATTTTCATTAATTTCTGTTAATTCAGTTTTGTATTTAAAGATCACTTAGTCCTTTTGCATTAAAAATCGATTAGTCCATCTCTGTAAACAATTTCTCTAACATAATAATCATCTATAAGGGCTTCACGACCTTTGTTCCTTTTGCATTAAAAGATCTCTTAGTCCCTTTACCTTTTAAGCAAGATTCACATTATGGAAGACTAACTTCCTTAAACGAACATAAGGTGCCATATTTCTCTAGTGATTCTTTTTTGGTCAATACAATCAAGTCTCAAATGACAAAGATACGTTTCATTAGAGTGAGAAGTCTTAAGTCTTTTACTCTTTAATTCAGTTTCAAGTAGTTTGTACATCTTTGGTTTGGTAAAATAGAGATTGTTTAACATCCATCCATTACAGATAAAAGTAAGAGTTTTGTAAATTTCAATACTATTATTAAAAGTCACAGTCAAGCCGTCTTTACATAAACATGTAATAGAAATCATTTTTCAAAATAATCTTCCTAAAATTATCAAAATGAATATGAACATCTCCCACACTTGTCTCATCTCTGGTCTTTAACGATAGATTCTTATCTCTAAGATCTTTTGTTTCCTTGAGCCCTAGTAGAAAAGCATATACATGGTTAGTGGCTCCAAAATCAATGACCTAGTGGTTTATTGAATCTTCCACTAAGTAAATTTCTATCATAAAGAGTTTAATGATTTTGCCCTTAATGGCTAGGTAACCCTTCTACTCTTTGCAGTTGGCATTGATGTGTCATTTCTAATTACAAAAGAAACACTTAGACTTAGATAACCTTTAGGCTTCTTTGTTCTTTTCCTTTCCACTTTAGGTGGCCTAAAGGACTTAGTATTGTTTTTCATATAGGCATCAGACCAAGATCGTATTCAAGTTGTTCAACTCGATAAAGAATATTCAGATCTAACTTGAAAGAAGAAAAAAATAGATTAGAAATAGTGGAAATAAAGAGAAAAAAAGCATAAAATAAGAAAATATTAGGGTGGATGGAAAAAAATGAAAATAAGATAGATGTTGAAAAGATTGTACCCTTTGAAGAACAAAACTTCAATAAAAACAATCAATGGTGATGAAAAGTCGACGTCCTATGAAACCCCTTATATAATAATCTTCAACAAGCTCCAGAAATGGTTCTAACCAGCCCCTTAAGCCCGAACATAGTAAATTGGAAGGTGAAGAGTTGTCTTACAACTTCAAAGAGAAAGCTAAGAAGAACATCTGCTTCTAAAATAAACAAAAGAGAAATCCTACAAAAAGAAATAACTCAAAGAGTTGGAAAATTATTAATCAAGGCATGTCAATAATGAATAATGAAAAGGTCTTTATATAGGCTAGCTATTTATATCAAAATAAAACTTTTAAGTATAATGAAACTCTAATTAATCTAAACAAGTAGTTATAGTGGAACTAAACTTTCTTATTAACTAATAAATATAAACTCCTAAACAACTTTATATATTTAAGCCTAAAAATAAATAAGAAAACCTAATAAATACAATTCTAGGCTCATATATCATAAAAATTAAGCTTAAAAATCGAACCTAATATGATTTAAACTCGAATTAAAACTCAAAACTTTTAATTTTTCGTAATAATCCCGTTCAAAAAATTCTACTCACATAGTCTTTAGTAAAATTGTCATTAACTTAAGCTCTCGAACTTGAAATCAAGTAATTCAAAATGCGTTTCGAAGCTAAGAGATATCTTTTCAAAAGCTATGCAAACATCTTAGCCCAGATATGTTTGGATCCCATCCAAAAATTCTTAACAAGTCGACTGATCTTCCAAACTTGAGAATTGGTAGCTTGGTTTAATTGACTTTAATAAATTTCACCCCATTTGTGCATGTATTATTTTTTCTTAGTGTAACACCCCAAACCCAACAGAGAAGTTTAAGCTGAATCTGGACGAGTTACACCAACATAGTAAAAATGTACTTCTTTTCAGAGTTTTAACTTTGTAAACTAGAAATTCATTTTAGTCGATTTAGATGATTTTGTAGTTTCATTTTAGACTTGGCAGATACTGACGAGATTATAAAAAGAAAAAATAAGACAAGTCCAAAACAAACTACAAATCCAAAGGATTAAATTGTAGTTAACCCAGTGCAAAACAATCTGAACTCTAGTACGTCGTCCGATCCTAAATCAGATGGCTTCCTGACAGATAAAAGTAAGACAAAAGGAGAGTCACCAAGCACCGCGTATAACCAAACTCAAATACAAATAAACTGAACATAATATATAAATAATAGTAACACAAGTATTTGATAATAGTTGTATAACCAGTACATAACAGATCTAGAGTATCACAGAGGTTTCAACAGGGGTAGCACAGCGTAACAAAGCAAAACAAAATAGAGCAGAACAGAATAGAGCATGTATGCTTATACAGATGCAGTATTTTTCAGGAAAATATAATATAGATTTTCAAAAATTTCCTACCCAACTTTGCTACACACCAAATAGAGTTCTTCAGAACTCATCCATCCAAATCACACCAACAAACAAACGTGGGAATTGCCACCAGAATTGCAGATAAACTGCCAGAATAGACATGTGGTCAAGCGACTATAGTACAGTCGAACTGCTGAAACAGAAGTGTGGATAAACTGGCAGATAACGTAGATCATTAAACTGCTAGAAACTTCCTCATTTTACTTCAACCCAAGTCCCATGCAATATGTCATGGCATGCTTATGCAGAATCAGAGTAATGAGCATGTAAGTCATGCTATCTCTTAATAACAAAATCAGTAAATATAGGAGTCCATGTTTTGTAAAATAGACTTATCAAACCTCAATGGACCATATCAGATTTGCCATAAAGTCACGTACACAGTTTTAAACTAGAATCAATAACAATCAGTCTAACATGTTCAAATATCGCATACTCTTCATCAACAGAGCAACGCAGAGGCGTACCAACAAACTTAATAGAATACTGATCGTATTTGATAATTAACACACATAGGCAATAGTACATTACATTTTGACGGATCCTACTCACTTAGGTTCAAACATAACAAATATACGTACAGATCACAAGTTGTTCGTCATCAGTCTAACATGTTCAAATATCACATACGCCATCCATATATCAATCTTAAAGCATCAGATTGTCCTCTTACGGTCAAATTCAGATCAAAAATACATTGTGGAGGTCAGTGCTCGTGTTGGGCAACACTTACTGCGTCAAAAAAAATAAGATTCAGATCTTATTCATATGCCACACAACCTAGACACACACCCATGTCATCTGCCCGTGTGGCTCAAACGGCTTGGGAACACGCCCATGTCCTTGCTCGTATGGCTCACACGACCTGGGCACACGCCCATGTCCCTAGCCGTGTAGTTTTAAAGCGTAAACAGTGAGTTACACAGCTTGGACACACGCCCATGTCCTTACCCATGTGGCGCACACAGTTTAGGCACACACTCATGACTTTGCCCGTATGGTTCACACAGTCTGGACACATGCCCATGTCCTTGCCCGTGTGGCTTACATGGCCTGGGCACATACCCATGTCCCTAGTCGTGTGGCATCGACAGCCTCATTTTTTAACGACTGAAAATACAGAAAAAAGGGGTTTCGGCACTCACTTGATACGAACTCGATGCAGGAGCAACAATGATGAATTCCCATCTCGGCTAGCGAATTAACTAGAAGGAGAAGTTAGACTCAGTACAGAACCGGTGTAACATAACATAACAAAAAAATGGCCACTTCAAAATAAGGAACCAAAATGCAGAAATTGAAGAACGCAAACAAAATGATAGAAATTCTCGCAGAAAAAGAAAGAACAAAAAGAAAATAATAATGTCGGAGGTTTCTGGAAGGTTTTAGATAACCAACCGAAACTAACTACCTTTTAACAAAATTCAAAAATAAACCATTCCTTATTGTTTCCTCCAGGATTGGAACACCAGACCAAGGATTATACAGAAGCTTAACCATTGAACCAGTAGGCTCATTGTTGACATCAACTCAATGAATTTAACTTATAAGCCAAACGTTCAAGGGTAAGGGTTTAAGGAAAATGACAAAGTTTCCAAAAAAAGGGATTTGAACCCAGGACTTCTCACACGTACCCCGAACACTTAACCACTGAACCAAATCAATTTACTTGTCAAGAATTTCCAAAGTATAAACTCAAATTGAGGGAAAACCTGTTTTGGTTTCAAAATGCGATTTCTTTTAGGCCTGTTTTTGGGATGTTACACTTAGCATCCACTTCATTTTAGAGGAATAAGCAACCACTAAGTTTTTTTTCCACTTTTTGGACCAATTGACCTTCATTTACATCAACTTATAAGATCGTAATTGCTTCATGAGTTGTCCAAGCATCAGATTCTTGTTTCCAAGGTTATATTCAACCTTAAAGCTTGAAAAGTCCTTAGACAAGCTTTTAAACACCATTTCAACTTGTGTGTTGTTGTCTAGATTGGCCTCATTGTCTACAGCCTCGGTAAAATAACCCATAAGAGTAATCATATGGTATTTTATTGAAGCACCAGGTTTTTGCTGGGCATTCATCACGCTAGTTATAGTCGATTGTCTAGCGAAGGTAGTTTGGCCTCCAAACATGTTTTCTAATTTATCTCGAATCACTTTGATAATCTTATAACTCTCTAGTTACTTATAGAGGGTGTTGGTCATTCTTACCAGTATGTAGCAATGAGCTATCTCATCAAACTCCTTCCAATACTTTCTAGCTTCAACTTAAGTGGCCAGAGGGCATTTATTATCAAGAACTGTTTTGAGTCATCTCTATGTAAGTTTTATTTTAACTATTTTAGAATAATTCATGTGAGCCGAAAATAGACTTAAGTTTTTTTGTAACTAAATTTTTCGACGAATCTTGAAAAACCAAAGCATATACAAAATTGATTAAGATGACGCAAACACAATCTAACCAATCGGCAAAAGGCTGGTAGTAGGCAAACCGATAAAATTCAACAGTGGTCAGTGGTGGTGTGGCAGTGGCGTCAACGTCAGTGACAATGGTAAGCCATGGTGGTGATGACAGTTAACTGTAAAGTATGTTCCTGATGTTATCAATTGTCAACGTCAACCATCGACACCACCATGGGTTATTGTTGTCGCTAACGTTAACGAAACTATTGCGCCACTGTTGACTTTTTTAGTTTTCCCATAGCCAACCTTTTGTTAGTTGGTTGGTTTGGGTTTCCATCATTTTGATCAGTTTTGGATATGCCTCGATTTTTTAAAATTTACCGAAAACTTTTGTTACAAAAAAAAACTTAAGTTCGTCTCCGACTCATATGAATTATCCTAAAATAATTATAAAAAAAATTATGTTGAGGTGAAAGTCCACGATCTAATTATGTATCCTAAAAATTTAATAAAACCTAAAGTTTACACCTAATCTAATTTCTAGGAATCATAATGGAAAAATTACTTTATCATCTATATAATAAAATATATTCATTCACATACATAACCCAAAACATGCATATAATTACAAGAATGTCACATCTTATCAAAATTAACCAAACATGTAGAAGAGAGAAAACTTGATATCGGTTTATACCATAAACATATCACAATCTGGCTTTGATAGCAATTATTGGAGAAGTTCAGTTAAGAAAATGGTTTTTAGTCACAACGAAAGTTTAAAATTTTGAAAATTGAGCAGATTTATTATATTTATAGCAACAAACTTTTCTCGAAAAATACATGCGCTTTGTGCTAATTGGATTTGAATCATTCCCAACTTTCAATCGAACAACCTTCTTCACTATCCTCATATTTCAAATTACACCAAGTGTGGGCTCAAGCAACATGAACCAAACATAGAACAAGAAATAGTTTAGTTACTTTCAGTAGGAAAGTGATTTTCTCAATAGAAATCGGTAGAAATTGTATTTCTCAGAAAATAGAATTTATATAAATTCCCACTACTTTTTGGCATAAAAATAATATATAAAACTTGTATGTGAAAACTTATGTAAATAGCTCTATCGGTGTCATCTATTTATAGAGAGAATCCTAGTTGAATAAGGGTTACACAAACAATATTTATTTAATAGAAAACACTACCGTAGTCTGACTAGGAAAGTGATGGGTGGCACACCGTAGTAAATATTACTAGGGTTGCCGCCCCTCTCTCTTATGATGAGGGGATTTGAGTCTATCATATATTAGGTCCAATTATATGTGTTTCTTGGACTTTTGAACCAATACTTTATAATTTAATTTAATTCAATATTTGTTTTATATTCCAAAAATAAATATTATTTATTTAATTTCAATTAAATAAATTAACTAAATTAATTTTCCAATTAAATAATTTTCTTAACCCAATTCTAATTCTATTAAGGTCATGACGACTTTACCATAAAATAATCTATGAGGAAATATATTAATTTTCATATTCAATGGATTCATAATGACTAATTAATTTAATTTCATTTTCAAAGTTCAATTATTTAATTAAAAGTAATTAAATAAGAATTTGAAAATATTTTATTAATTCTCAAGTCAGTTATATAGTTAGTGAGAATTCTCTAACTTCATCATTTCCATTAATTTCTATTCATTTAGTTCTACATGCAATCCGTTTTTGGTTTCAATGAGCTAACAGATGGACCGATTGCACATATATAATTAGGGCTTAAATACTTTATAATTAAGTTCTAGCTTTTTGCATATTAATTATAAACTTCTTTAGTGACAAAGTCATTCCACTATAGTAGTGTAACTGAGCTCTCTGTAATTACATACCATTACGAAAGATACTCAATCAGTGCTCGTCTAATGACCTTGTCATAAGGGTGTTACCCTTATAGGATTTCCTTAATCTCTTTGGGATAAATTCGTTCTTCCAATATGATCTTATTTTATCTCATGGTAACTATACATCTTCTTTCATGAAATGTCAATTACTATCATATGTAATCAAGTCATTTACCACAAAGAAAAATGACTCGTGGCCACGTTTACTTTTTATCTATCATGTAATAAAGAGAAAAGGTTATCATTTACCCATTAATTGAGCAATGAATTCCCGCTACTGTGAATGATGCTACATATGGCATAAGTTGTATGCCCAAAGCACCAACTTTTGGTTCCTTATCTATTTGAACTTAGGTATGAGTCACGCATACATAGTTCATCATCCACTCAAGATTAAGGTACACGATACTATGAACGTCACAAGTGAATAAATCCATAAATAGATCTAGGATTTATTCTACTTGGGTCTTCCTTGATGTACTATTACTCCTATCAGTCACATCTGTCCCTGTCTTCTGAGGGTCATCTGTTCTGATGCTTAAGACAAAACAGCTCCTTAGTAGGACTTGATATATGACATATTAGTTTTTCAATCAGTTTGCTCATTTCCGATTAGAATAAGGACATGTTTAGGTTTACCTACTATATAAGTTATCTTTTTGTATTACGATCTAACCACGTAATATCACTAAGTATTAGTTAAACGATAGATAACTAACGAGCCAATATTTGCTTCTATTTTGCTTTGCGTTAAAAAATATTGAGAACATTATGAAAATGGTATTAATCTAATTAATGAATATTATTATCAAACCAATTTGCTTGAAAGTTACAAGTATACATAGACGAAAATAGTACACCTAGGGCACCAGATCCAACACATCTTGTATTTCTTCATAATGTTTGCAAGAAGCATAAACAAAATTGATAATGAAACTCAAATTATTAAAATACTTGTGAACAAAATGTACTTCTCTGGATGTAGTAACAAGAACCAATTTTAGGCGATGAGCTAAACAATGCACATAATAAGCTGGAGGGCAATCATTAAGAAATAATGCTTGCAGTCCTTTCCATTTCCTGTGCTTATTTCTAGCCCTATCGTAATCTTTACCATGAGTATTCTGAACATCAAGACTATGATGAGAGAGAATAGAACATATTTCATTCTTAAGAGTTAATCATGATATATCTTTAACATGAGCAAGGTCAAAGAACATGCAAAATCAACTTTTGAATTGGAGAGACATACTTAGTGGTTTTAGGAGCATTTTCCAACACAATATTCTTAATGCCACCATTATAGGAAGCTAAAAGTTTACTCAAGTCAATAATATTACCACAAATTTTTGAACCAAGTGTCTTATCATGACCTCTAAAAGTACAACTTGAAATGCAAGCCATCGAACAACATCTATAGAAGTCTTAACTCGTAACCTATTATTCAATATTTGTTGCAAACTTTGTTGATGCATTACTTTACCAATATGCCCATATTCTTTCATCAAATCCACACAAGATATCATGGCATTATTATGAGGTGAACAATGATCATCTCCAATGTGGTTAGGAAATGCACCAAGGGCGGACTATTGTATAACCCACGAACTAGTATGGATTGATTGAATTAAGATAAAAAAAATTAGTTGAACTAGCAATTGGACCGATTTTTATAATATTATTTTTTATTTTCAATATTTTATTTGCTTTAAACTGGTCAGACCGGTCATTTTGGGAACCAATTGGTCAGATTAGTTCGAAATCGGTTCAATCAATCTCTTAGCTTGGTTCAACTAGTCTGTATTTGTTCGTTGGTTAGTCGATTTTTTACCTCTCAACAGATCGATACTCCAATTAATTCCCAGTCCAACAGACCGATATGGTCTAGTTTTGATAACTTTGAATTTTGAGGAATTTTATATTTTAAAATTTTGAGATTTTATATTTTTTTATTTTTATTTTTATTTTATTTTTA
>JABFAF010273829.1:0-15677 GCA_013677275.1 Gossypium schwendimanii | reverse complement strand
CACCTTAATAAAAGATTGGTGGCGACTCCCAATTTTCATTTTTTAAAAGTCGACAACCTAAAATTTTTTGCTTTCAAAAAAATGGTTTCGACACCCATCATACTCATCTCAAATTCACCTTACATTAGCTTAGAAAATTCTTGACAAAGAAAATCATTAGTAGCTTCAAAAATAATATCATGAACATATATTTGCACTACTAACACATTTTTATCTTTTCTTTTAATAAAAAGTGTTGTGTCAATTTTCCCTTTACAAAAACATTTTTAAATAAAAAATTTGATAATCTTTCATACCAAGCTCTAAGAGCTTGTTTCAAACCATATAAAGCTTTCTATAATTTAAAAACATGGCTTGGAAATTTTTTATCTTGAAAATCGGGTGGTTGTTCAACATACACTTCTTCATTTATAAAACCATTTAGAAAAGAAATTTTTACATCCATTTGATATAATTTAAAATCATTAAAGCATGAAAAAGCTAAAAGCATCCTAATGGCTTCCATTCTAGCTATCGGAACATGTTCCATCAAAGTTTATTCATTCCTCTTGGTGTAACCTTGGGCAACAAGCCTCTCCTTATTCCTCACTGTGTTTCCACTCTCATCAAGCTTATTCCTAAAAACCCACTTCTACCTATAGTAGATTTTTTACTAGGCCTTTCAACTAGGATCCATCCTTTACTTCTCTCAAACTATTTTAACTCTTCTTGCATAACCAATATCCAATATTGATCATTTAATGCTTCTTTAATATTTTTAGGCTCAATGCATGAAATTAATGAAAAATAATTACATGTATTCCTAAGAGAAGATCGAGTTGTTACCCCTTTGGATGGATCTCCCAAAATTTTATTATTCTTTACATATTTGAACTTTCTTGAATGAGTGTCATCCCTCTCCTCTATTGTAGGCTCATTTAGAGAATCTTGAGTTTATTCTTATATCTTCTCACTTGATGATTGATCTAATTTATCATAATTATTAAAAGTTTTAGCATCAACAAAAATCCTTTCTAAGAGGAAGATTAGAATAATAAAAAGCATGTATAAACTCTTCTACTACTAAATTTCTTTTGTTAAACACTCGATAAGCTTTAGAATTTAAATAATAGCTAAGGAAAATTCCTTCATCACTTTTTGCATCAAATTTACCAGGATTTTCTTTTTCATTATTTAAAACAAAACACTTGCATCCAAAAGGATGAAATTAGCTAGTGTTAGACTTTTTGTTTTTGAAGAGTTCATATGAAGTTTTCTTTAAAATAGGCCTAATCATTACCCTACGAACAATATAGGAAGTGATGCTTATGGCTTCCACCAAAAAATATTTTGGTAAATTGATTTCACGAAGCATGGTTCTAGCCATTTATTCTAAAGTTATATTTTTCCTCTCAACTACTCTATTTTGTTAAGGGGTTCTTGGTGCTAAAAAATTTTGGCTAATTCCATTTGAGTTGCAAAATTTACAAAATTAAGATTTTGAAATTCGATTCCATGGTCACTTCTAATACTAATGATGGAGTAACAATTTTCCTTTTGATTCATTTTTAAAAATGAGATGAAATTTTCTAAAGCCTTATCTGTAATACTTAAGAAAAGAACCTAAGTAAACCTAGAATAGTCATCAACAAGTACAAATGCATATTGTTTTCCATCCAAGTTAGTTGTCCTAATAAGACCAAATAAGTCTATGTGAATTAGCTGAAGCACTCTACTAGTTGATACATCATTAATGGGTTTAAAATAGACTCTTCAATGTTTACCCTTAACACGTGCATCACAAACTTTATCTAAGTCAAATTCAATTTTAGGTAAACCTCTAACTAAATCATTTTTGTTTAATTTATACAAAATGTTTATGCTAGCATGTCATAGTTTTCTATGCCACAATAAAGAATTATGTTCATTTTTAGCAACAAGGCATATGAATGAATCATGCAAGTCATATAAATGCATTATATAAGTATTTCCTATCCTAAGTCCTACAATCATAATCTTATTAGACACAATGTCAATTACTTTACATCCATTAGACTAAAACATGAAATTAAGAGCTTTATCACACAATTGACTAGTACTTAGTTGATTATGCTTAAAATCATTGACATACAAAACATTTTCAACAAGAATTGAATAGTTTTTACCAATAGAGCCTATTCCTTTTATTTGTCCTTTGGAGTTGTCACCAAATGTAACTTTTCCTCCACTTTTTGGCTTCAAATTGATGAAGTTACTCTTATCACCGATCATATGCCTTGAACATCCACTGTAGAAGAACCATGAGCTTTTGCTTGAATTGTCCACCTTGAAGTAATACTCCTCTTCCTAAAAGCATAAAATTAAACTTTGATTTTTGGTACCCAAATTATTTAGGGTCCACAAGCATTAGTTCCTAAAATTTTAGTCCCTTTAGGTATCCATTTTGAAAGGATGTCCTTATCTTGAGTAGTTATGTGTCCTTTAGGGACCTATACACTTTTAATAATTGTTCCTTTGTAAAAACTTGTAAGACTTTTATCTTTGTATAAATTAAAACTAGTTTTAACAAAGTTTTGTTTTGAGGTTTCTCCTCTTAGAAATCTTCTTGGTAAAACTTTGTTAAAGTGAGCTTTTTCACTTTTAAGCAACTCAAGCTGCTTTTGATGATCATCATGAACTTTTGAAAGCAAATTATGCAAGTCTTGGTTCCTTTTCTCAAAATTAGTTGTGATGGATTTCTCAACATGAATTTTACTTTCAAGTCCATGATTGGTTTTGGAGACTAAACTATTTTCATCTTTTCATATAGAAATGTTTTTCTTATATTTTGAAACCATAGTTTCAAACTCCAAACCCAACTCATCATAGCTATCTTGTAACTCATTGGAAACATAAAAATATGTTGACTTTTCCAACTCATTTTTATCTCTAATTCATGCAGATTTGTAGTAATTTTTGTAAAAAATTCATATTTTAATCATAAAATAATTAAATCACACTCAAATTATGAACATGTTGAATTTTAATTATCTTTTATAGTAAATTTATTTTCGACAATTTTGTACAAAAGGTAAAAATTGGCTTGGCAAACACCTTGAGAAGCTTGAACCATTAAGGTAATTTTTGTACCAAGCAACCCAAGAGCATGGCCAATTATTTTTCCAGACAAGGGACAGTCCAGTAATAATTATTAGACATATTTATAATTAATCTTAATTCAACAAAAATTGGGTTAAAATTAATTACAAGCTTGATAAAGAGAAAGGGGACCAGTTATGCTAAGTGAAGAGGACTGTTCCACCAAGAAATTTTGCATCCCAAAATTGTCAATATAGCTGACCCAATCAAATATCTTAGCTGATTTTTATCATTGCAAAGCAACCCTTGAACTTGTCTTTAATTCCATTCAAACCCCTCATTTTTTCATGCCTTCCTATTTTTAGCCACAAGCTGAAAGTAACAAGTTTGAATCAATCAAACCTACCACCTATCTTAGTCTACCATGGGAAGGGGGATTAGCCATTATTTTTAGCTAATTTTAGCATCCATATCCACCTATAAGTACCCTCTTCACTTCCTAAAAAGTCATCCCTCACTTCACACATCTCTCTTTATCACATTTTCCTCTTTTTCACTTTGTGTTGCCTTTCAATTCTTTTCTTCCCTTGCCGATTTCCCCTCTTGAAAAAGAGTTTTCATGCCTCTTGGAATGGCAAAAATCGAGTGTTCGTGAAGGCCTTGGATCAACAGAACAAGTAGAGAAGAGAGGAGCGCACTAGTCTGGCTTCGGAAAACCACCGAGATTTGTTCTTCTAGTTCCCTTCTCTTAATCTTTGTTTTAATTTTATTTTGATCATGAACATGGATATCTGTGTTGTTTTTCTTCAATTAATTAAAGTGACTTAAATTTATTTCATGTTAGATTAATTGCATTTTGTCCACTTAGATTATTTAAAAAGTGTTTGTGTTGTTAGTAGGTATCAGTAAATTGCTCAACTAAATAAAACTATGCTTATGTTATACTTGAATTTTAATTGTAAGGTAATAATTGAATTATTTATTTAAACATATTAAAATTGTAATTAATGGACACAATATTTAATTGGTGCATGTTTAATCATCTAAGATAGCTGAGGGTTAAGTTAGCGATGATATTAAACAATAAATTATGCAAGTAACTACTAAGTCTTGAATCCACCAATTTGAATCGAACTGTTAATATTACCACCAATATGGGATTCCTAAGGTTTATGCCTTTGAAAAGAAATTTCTATAAGTGAGAAGGATAGTTCGCCAAGTTAATGGCATGTGATTAGAGCGAATAGTTAGTTTCAGTTTTGTAACAAAATTCTTCCAAGTTAGAAAAATTTTAAGGACAAAATTCCGTTAAGGGGTAGTGTTGTCACACCCCGAATTTGGCTGATTTGAATAAAAGGCAGTTAGACACGATGTTGCTAACGTATATTAATATTTACATAGTTAATCCGCCAACTTATA
Source organism: Gossypium schwendimanii (assembly GCA_013677275.1). Classification (NCBI taxonomy): domain Eukaryota; kingdom Viridiplantae; phylum Streptophyta; class Magnoliopsida; order Malvales; family Malvaceae; genus Gossypium; species Gossypium schwendimanii. Next base: position 11,201 of record JABFAF010273829.1, on the reverse strand, counting down.
AGCTTTCGACGAACTAAAATTTTGGCGAATTGGGCATTAGCCATGAATTTATATCAAGATTTAGCTCTTGAAGTATTCTTTTCTAAAAAAAAGATTCGACAAAAGAAAAGTAAGCCTTGTGTAGGTTACTGTCAAAGGTATAGTACGCCTAGTTTGTACAATCACTATGAAAAGCAGGTTTTAGTAACTAGATCTCGTTAGAAATCAACTAAACTAACTGGTCAAATAGCTTATGGATAGGACTCTCATTTATGTTTCTCCGTAAATCTGTAGGCCATTAAGGACAAATTTTGAAATTATATTACACTTGTCAAGTTCCATTAAGTAGGATGGGGTTATGTATATGCATGAGAATGGTTCTAAGAAAGGTTTTTCTTTTCTTCAACATTACTTTTTGATTCTTTTCTTAAAGTTTAAATATTATCTCTACCTCATTAAACTGGAAACTAAGGATTCTTGGGAAAAAATAAAGGATGTTCCATCTCTTGTTGATGCTACTGGCTCGTGAAAGGTGTTCAGAATTGAAGATTTTGACCTGCAGTAATGTGAGTCTGAGGTGAGTCCCCAACACCGACTCATACAAATCCATCTATATAATTCTTGTGTGATAGATTTTCCAGAAATGGTGTATGAATACTTGTAATACTATTGAAAATATGTATGTAATCTTGGTATAATATCCTTGTGAGTCGATTATGTAATGAATTGTATGTATGGGTGCATGTGACTCTGTGATGTACTTGTGTATGTGCATAGGATGTATACTGAGATACATTATAGTGTTGATGAGTGTGAAACATGTAGTGAAATATTATTTGGTTGATAAAATTAGTTTAGCATACCTGAATGTTTACGTATGTTAGATATACAATGTGTTATTAAAAAGGTTATGTTATGTGAGTTTTGACACAGCGGTGGTATTTTGAAAAGGGGCAGATGAGCCTTATTTATCAACTAGAGTTTTTTGTATATCACAAGGCAATGATGGGCAAACCTCACGCGATGTGATTTTAGGTAAATCCATAACACAAAATCATAGCTCATGGGTGCCTAGGTGGCTTTCTTTTAGCCTTTCTAGCTTATTCCGATTCAGCCTTTGTGGCATATTCTAATTTGGTCTTTGTGGTATTCTGTTAGCCTTTGTGGTGCATTCTAATTTTGTCGTTGTGGCAATCTGTTAGCCTTTGTGGTGTATTTCGTTTGACCATTGTGGCGTAAATTGATAAGTTTATGATAATGATATGATCTATTTGATGTTATTTTGATTTGAGTAGTTTTGTAATACAATCAAATGAATTTGTATATTTAAAGAGGTTATCTATCGTGAGCATCTGTCAATTTCAAATATGGACTTATTCTCAGTGATAAGAGAAATTCAAATGTTCATTGATCTGATATTGTTTGTGATATGTAGGGTTGGGAAATTTGAGTTGTTAGTATCCGACATATTCGAATAGCATCATCTTTCGACTCTTGAATTATCTAATATTTACACCATCTTTCTCTTTGAGTATCATTGTGCTTTGTAATAAGAGTTGTAAGGAATATTTCTGAGCTAGTTGTTAATTTATTATCTATATAAGTTTTGTTGAATATTGAAATAGATAATGATTTGGTTGGTATGATGATGGTAATCAACTCTGTATGTGTATCTGCTGAAAGAGTAAATATTTGCCAGTGAACAGCATATGTGAATATCTATTCTGGGATACTCATTTTAAGTTATTTGAGTAGAGAAGAAGAGGTAGTATCATCTTGTATGATCTAAAGTCAACCAATGAGTCAAGTTAAGGATGATTCATTAAGAAAAGTAAGTAGCGTCTAAGTATGTAATTGCATAACTGACAATGGGGAAGTATCTGCGAAAGACAGATATGGGAAAATCCTAATATTTTATATGAAGAATTCAGTAAGAAAGGTTAAAAGGTATTTTGTGTCTAAACTCACTAAGTTCCTCTAAACTTATGAATGTTATATTTATGTTTCAGGTCTTGCTATGTAAGTGGGTTTGCTTGTAGGGACAATGCTAAGATTGTGCTAGATAAGCAACGAACAGAGATACTATGCATACAATGGACATTTTTGGAAAAATGGCATCTAATAGACTTATGCTTTAAAGAGTCTGCTTTTTATCAACCTTGTGTAGTATTAAATTGTGATTGATTTTATGTAATATATTTTAAATATTTCTTTATGTTTTTCTAAATGTAACATTTTTTTATAAAATGTTAGAAAATTTGTTTAATGTCATGAGCTTAAGTTGACCATTTTGAAAATTTGCTAAGTTATGCGAATTAACGACAAAGATCTGAATCCTATGAAATCAGGTCAGGTTGAGGCTATTACACGGTATGGTCGATATGAATTTCTGATGATGCCATTTAAATTGACAAATGCTCATGCGACATTCATGGATCTCATAATCTGCGTAATCTATCCTTATCTGGATCTATTCATAGTGGTATTCATTGATCATATCCTGATATATTTAAAGTCAGAAGTGGAGCATGATAGGGAATTGAGAATCTTATCACAAGTATTATGTACGAAACAACTTCTAAAAAAGCTCAACAAGTGTGTGTTTTGGTTATCTGAAGTGGTGTTTCTTGGGCATGTTATTGTTGGAAAAATACTAGTTTGAAAATTGTTTTCTTGTGCAGCGAAAAATTAATATTTATACAGATCACAGAAGTCTTAAATATTTTCTATCCCAGAAGAAAGTTGAACCTAAGGCAACATCATTGGATCGAATTGCGTGATCGATTGCCATATGGGAAAAGTGAATGTTATTTTCGATACTCTGAGTTGGAAGTTGGCAACTGAATTGAGAGCGATGTTTACCTAACTAAGTATATTTGATGATGACAGCCTATTGACTGAGTTGAAGGTTAAGCCAGTATTGCTTGACCTAATCAAGGAAGCATAGTTTTTCGATGCTAAGTTAGCGAAGAAAATAAAGCTTATTCATCAATGTGATGTTGAGAGTTTCAACATTGATGCAAATGATTGCCTTTGGTTTCACAACATTCTAAAAAGAATGGTATTGCGTGAGGTTCACTATAGTCCTTTTACCATGCACCTTGGTAGTGCGAAAATGTACAATGACTTTCGAGAATCATACTGGTGGCCTAGGATGAAAAGAGAAATTGTGGAGTATGTCATTAAATGCTTGACCTCTCAACGAATAAAAGCTGGACATCATGTTCCGACTGGGTTTGTTCAACCCATCTCGATTCTAGAATGTAAATGGGAACAGATTGTTATGGATTTTGTCGTTGGTCTACCATTATATCTAAGAAAAATAAATCTGATTTGGGTGATAATGGATTGCCTGACAATGTTTACTTATTTACTAGCAGTGAGAACTAATTGGTCACTTTCGAAGTTGGTTGAAGTTTATATTCGAGAGATAGTTAGACTCCAAGGTGTGCCTGTGTCTATTATCTTCAACTAAGAACATCATTTTACCTTGAGATTCTGGAAATAATTGCATGAATCATTAGGTACAAGGTTAAATTTGAGAATGACATTTCATCCTCATTCTTATGGCCAATCAGAGCAAGTTATTCAAGTGTTGGAAGATATGTTGTGAGTTTGCATTATTGATCTCGAATTTGGTTGGCAACATTATTTACCATTAGTTGAATTTGTGTATAATAATTGCTTCCAAACGAGCATTCAGATGGTTCCATAGGAAGCTTTATATGGTCATAAATGCAGATAGCCTATCTATTGGTCAGAATTGAGTTAAAAGAATGTAATTTGGCCAAAATTATCTCAAGAGTTGAAAATGTGGTAAAACTAGTCAAAGGCAAATTGAAAGTAATGTTGGATAGGTAGAAGTCGTATGTTGATTTGATATGAAAAGATATTGAATATGTCATGGATGATAATGTATTCTTGAATGCATCTTCATGGAAAAAGATCTTGCACTTTGGTCGCAAAGGGAAATTGAGTCTCAGGCTTATAGAGCCATATGAAATCATTGAGAGAGTTGGACAAGTTGCATATCACCTAGCATTACCATTGGAATTGCAAAATATTCACGATGTAATCATGTATCCATTTTCTGCCAATACCGGTCTAATCCATCTCATGTTATTTTGGTTGAAGTAATTGAAATTCAACTTGATCTATCTTATGAAGATGAGCCAATCGAAATCTTAGCTCGTGAAGTGAAAGAGCTGAGGAATAAGTGTGTACCATTGATAAAAGTCCTATGGTGCAATAATAGTGCTAAATAAGCAACTTAGGAACTAGAATAAGCAATGAGATCCCAATATCCCCACCTCTTTCAAGGACAAAATTTCTTAAAATGGGGAGAATTGTAATGACACGGTTTTCAGCTATAAATCGAGTCTGTAATTATTAAATAGGGATATTTATAGAGTTACTGTAATTGAAATTTGGATAATTAATTTATCTAAAATTATGATTAATTAAGGCTAAAAGGCTAAATTGTAATATACAATTACTATAGATTTTTAATTAGGAAATGACTTGGGGACTTAAATTGCAATTTATTTAAAGGGCCAAAATGGTTAATAAGCCGTTTTAAAATTGCTAATAGTCGATTGTAATGATAATTGATGATTAAATTAATTAATTAAAGTTAAAATTATAAGAAATGATTAATTAAAAACTAATTTAGATTAATTAAAGCTTAATTATCTATATATAGGAAGTCAATGGAAGGAGAGATGATAATTAATCTTCTCCAACCGACCATAAGAGGAAAAGGAAGAAGAAATGCCATTGCTAAGGGTTTTAAAGTTTCGACTTTGATTTCAAGTAACTTATGCTTGATTTTTATTGAAATTGAATCATGGAAGCTTGATTTAGCTAGCTCATGTCCTAATTTTTTAAAATTGTTAAAGTTTTGGAAGTTGGCATTGTTGATAATAGAATGAAATTGGTGTGAAATTGTTAGAAGTTAAGCTTAGTTTAAGAAAATGGCTTAATTGTAAAGCTTAGTAGTTAGCTTCGTACATTAGGGTAGAAATTGAATAAGATGCAAAACTATTATGAAATGTTGATAGGAATAGAAAATAGAAGGTCCCTAATGAATTATGGTGAAATTGAATTTTAATCCGAAGCCCTAAATTGAAAGTTATGCTTGTCCCTTTAAGGACTAAAATGAATAAAATTTCAAAATATATTTAATTGGTATTTTATTATGATTTGGCTAGAAATTGGTAATGTGATATATATTGTGACTATTCATAGCTAACATTAATGCTGAACCTTTAAGAAGGAAAGGAAATGCGAGAGTTGTTGAAGAGTGATGCGAGACCACATTTTGTACATTTACGAATTAAGGTCATTTTAATTGATTTCATCTTCTCGATAAATGCATTTAAAAATACCATGGTGAGTACCTTGTGATAAAAAAGCTATTGAATTGAGCTTGATGGTGGAGTTACTGAAATGAGGAATTAAATTGAATAAGTTGTTAAATATTATGAATTACTCAGAATTTGATAAGTTCTATAACATTTGATGAAAACGTATCAAATGATATGAAACTTATGTGCTATTTTAATTTATTGAATTTTGATTGTGAGTATAATTGATAAATGATAATTGTACTAAATTGTAAAGAGTTTATTATAGTACCTTATTAGTTGTTCAGGTTTTGTCAAATATAGTTGGCATGCCATAGAATTGAGTTGTGTAAGAGATTATGTAACACCTGGTTTTGGAGGGTTCTAAGATTGGCGGATAAACCCTGTAGTACTCTGAGTGCCGTAGTGCTATCGACCCAACCAATGCTCTTGGCATGTAAAAGTCGTTGTGTAATGCCCTCAACCCGATTCGATTTGACAGATCTAAATATCAAGCATTACGCTCTAGTAGGTATGTAACTTAATCTTTTGCTTATTTGACTGTGTATAAGTTTTATCTATGAGTGTGTTAAAGTTTTAGACTTCAATTCAAAGTTTCTTATGACTGTACAATGTATTATTATAGATACAATTCACGATAATAAAATTTTAGTATTAACTACTTTAACTCCTGGCCTACTGTAAGTACCTTAGAGCGTTACTTAAATAAACAAATGCTCATACTTGAACACGCCACTTAACTTCCTTCACATGCATAATAGCTCGATCCACCACTTATTCGCGTCGCCTTGGTACCGTCCCTTAGCGCGTACTTCTTTACAACCTGAAACATGAAATAACTTTTGTAATTCCATAAAAGCTAGGTGAGTTAATCCTCACAAACCTGTTCCACTTCATCATAATGCTTTGGTTCTTTGCATATCCTTTACGTGTTTCTTGGCCTTCCCTTTTACCTCTGACGGGTACTCTACTGAGACTACCATTTTCACACTGAAATTATCCTTCCTCATTTAAGATGATATCCTTTCTCTTAATATCTTTAACGACTTACCTTCCTTTCACAATTATTAAACCATTGTCATGACATATTCCAATGTGCGATCCATACTCATGCAACCAATTCCTTCTTACAAGTGTACCATATTTACAACATCATTACCTTCCATGTCTCTTTAAGATCTTGTCTTTATACAAATCTTAGCCATCTTGCTCGTCTTATTAATAAATTTATAATTTCATTTCATACTTACTAACTTTACTATTCACATTTAGGGATGAGGTAGACTACACCAATTACTTAGCATAGAGTTTACCACAAGGTGTCTTTCAAGGTTCATCTTTAGAGTTTGTCGAGATTTTGATTACTCCCAAGTCCCATCTCCTTTTTTTATACCTTGAGACTATGTAGTATTAACCATAACTTTTTGTATGAGGTCTCTCATTCAAAGTTCACTGTATACCTTATTCCTTCTTCTTGCCCCAAACATTGTTCCTTCAGAGTTCATTACATTTACCATATCTTCAGGGTGTTATACTTACCATTCCTTAAAAAAACCTCATACGTCATTCCTCTCTTGTTCACCAAATTTCCTTTCCTTTCATTCGTTATTCACCACAGGGGCGTTCCCTTGAATAAATGCCATAGGGGCCATTCTTTAGATTGTGCCACAAAGGCGTTCCTTTAATAGAGGTCTACCACAAAGGCATCATTTTCAGTCAATACTCAATACAAAGGCTTTCTTTTCCAGAGATTTTCCATAAAGGCATTCTTTTCTAGAGATTTACCATAAAGGCATTTTTTTCATTTAGTACTCGCCGCAAAAGCTTTCCTTCCCAAATATTTGCCGCAAAGGCTTTCCTTTCCAAAGATTTGCCACAAAGGCATCATTTTCATTCAGTACTCACCATAAAGGCTTTCCTTATCATATATTTGCCACAAAGGCATTCTTTTTATTCGTTACTTACCGTAAAGGCTTTCCTTTCCATAGATTTGCCACAAAGGCTTCCATTTTCATACATTTTCATGATATGGATTCCCCTAGACTAACATTACATAAGGTTTTCCCCTCATCACCTTGGGTCACGCAGAAACCCCCATTAGGTAATAACCTTCCTTTAGATATTTTCATATGATGTCATAACCCACCAGCTATGATCTTAAACGATATGGTGTTCCCATATGACACCAAAGCCCACCAACTACGGTCTTACACGATATGGTTCTTTCATTTGAAATGTCATGGCCATAGGCTTTTCCTTTCAGAGATTCGTGTTTAAATTCCCGACGGACCCCTTTAGACGACTCCAAAGATAAACACAGACTTATCATACATTAACTCGTACATGACAGACATACTCATGTTTTTACAAACACATACACATTTTAATCTTTCAGATACAAGCATCATTAAGCCTCAAGTTTCTATTACACACTTAGACCCTCAAATTTCATGCAATCCATAGACACAAGTCCAAAAATCATATATTCCTCATCAAAATCATTACATCATAATTTCCTAGCTTGAATCTCATGGTTTTATATCATTTCACCAAATTTTCTAGAATACATAACACATATCTAAGAGTCAGCTTAGGGACTCACTTAGAAAGTTCCTACCTTTCTAAAGACAGACTTCACCTGCATACTTATCAACCCACTTCTAAATCATGAAATTTTACAAATATAATTTCTTTGTTCTTGTATCATTTCTCTTAAGTTTTACTTGTCTGCTAAACATTTCAAATTTATCCTACACAATCTATTAACAGTTAGGAGTCAGAGGAGGTACTCACCTATTAACCTCCCAGGGCAGCTAAAACTTCAGATCCATTATTCGGTAAGATGCTAGAGCCTTTTCTGCCTTTTAGAATAGAAACACTTCGTTAGAACCCATCCAAGTAACCAATATTATCATTTTAAACCCAAACATCCCTCAAGCCCTATTGCTCCAAACGTACTTATAGATCTATGTTCCTTTAAGAGACAGAGTCACGAAACGTACCTTGACGTGAAGAAAATCACTAGAAATATCCATGATTTCAAACTCATCTTAGAGCAATGTTTCCATCTTTCTTTAGGCCTAGATCTTAATGTTTTTAAAGGAAAGGGGGAAGAAGATAACTCCCCCTTAACCAAACCCGAATGTCCTTTTTACTTAACTCATGTCTCTATTGGAACCGTGTAATGTCACATCAATACTGAGTTGTCTCATCCAAAACCTACCACTTCTAGGAAAATTATTCAATTTCTCCTTTAGCCTATAACCCTTCTAGTTCACATTCTGTTAGTTCCTAACAAGCTTACATCATAGATTAACTGGCACAAGACCACAATGGTTACGGGGTGTGCTATGCCACTAGTGTGAACTCATATCCTAAAGATCAATTCATGTAATCATAAGTCTCATTTCAGTACTCATAGTAATCTAACATGGAATCCTTATTTACTTATTTTCATATTGTAGTCTGCCCATTCTAAACGCCAAAAAGTGTATCAAAGTGACCATGTGCCATATCCATATATCTATACATTCATACCATTATTCCTTGATTTTTCATACCCTATCCTTTTCATGATTTCTTATCCATTTTTGTTTCAGAGAACCATGCACACAATAATATTCTTGATTCACCACATACCCTGGCACTTTCCAGCCTCACTTGTTCATACCTTAGTGCCATATACGTTTTGTCATAACATTCCATATGAAGCCTTTTCTTTTAGAACTTTTCAGGCTAAGACGTTGTAGGCGCACTCGAAAAGTTCTTACACTTAATCAAATCCTAATGTTGGATGCTTAAAACTTACTCCTTAAGCCTCTTCTATAAATAATATTTCAAACATTTAGGGCTTCGCCAGGCGGGATGTTATGGGGTGCGTAGCAACCTTTGGATTATAGCAAGGAATTGTCTTAGAAAGGATGTATTTTTAGGGAAAAGAGCTTGGTAATGTAATATGGAATTTCAGGTAGTTGAGTTATCGCTGAAAATTACGGTACGCTAATTTTGGTTAATCATGGTACTGGTTATGTTTAAAAATATGGTTAGAAATGAACGATGAAATTGCACTATATATAAATGTTGGGTTTTCGTACATCTTTCTCTATAGCTATAAGCCACCTATATGGTAGATTGAATAGGATTATGACGTGTGTCAAGTTTCCATAGGGACAAAGATTGTATATCTAGATAATCAGGATTGGAAAAGGGGAGTTTTTCTTCTTCCTTTTTCAAGAAGTATTTTTTTCTAGATCTAAAGGAACCTAGAGTATTTCCTTACTTCACTTAAGCAAAGTTGCATATCTAGATCTTTACCTGTGAATACTTCATGACAAGGTAAGATTTCCATATTATGTTGTGAAAGAGCAAATTTGTTAACTTGGTTGATCCGTAAGATGGAGGATATAAGGCCATGTTTGGGGATATTTGGGGATATAAGGCCATGTTTGGGGATATTTGGTGTACATGAAATATGAGACTAGGCAAATCCCTATCGTGAACATGCTAGAAAATGGAAACCTTTTTAGTGATTATGAAATGGAAGCCTTTATGGCATATTGAAAATAGAAGCCTCATGGCATTTTCTAAAAGAATGGCCATTGTGGCAACCATTTGAAGTAAACACCTCTATAGTGGACCCTAAATGAAAGAAATGAAATGTATGGAAAACTTTGAAAGAATGGAAGCTTTGGTAGATTCTGAAGAAATTGTATGTAAGGTAATCTCTGAAATTAAAGTCTTAGTAGCAATGTATGAAAGAAATACCCTTGCGGCGGATTGTGAAGAAACAACCTCTATGGTGACTTCTACAAGGAAGGTTTTTTATGGCACACAAAAGATGGGCTACTCTTGTAGTATAATCTGGAAGGGCTTCCAACGATGAACCATGAAGGACGCTCTTACAATGGACACTATGCTACGTAATTGACATATCCTACATTGTCCCTAAATGCAAACAGTAAGACAAGTAAGTATGACATGTATCCATGGGTATAACAGTAAGGTATTTAATATGATTAAGACCTATATAGAGATAGGTAATTAAAAAGATATAGTGAAATAATGGAAATATATTACGGAAATGAATGTAAACATGGTACGCTACCGATCATTTTTGTATGGGTCTCATTTTGAAACTTGATAGAGTCATGGCTTAGTGATTAAAGAATGTATGTTAGTTCATAAAGACACTGAATGGATGAGAAAAGGTCTAAGGGTAAGGTATGGAAATGACCGTGAGTATAAAAATGGCAATTGAGAAAGTAATCATTAAAGGCAAAAAGTAGAATAAGGGCAACGAGGCAATAAATGAATCATTGCATGTAACTGGAACGACGAAAATGTGCAAGTGTACACAATCACAACATGTAATAAAGTGACAAGTAAATGTCGAGTTATCGTATCCACAGGGATTGCGAAAAGAATTATTTTTGAATGCAAGTTTAAAAACACTTTGTTGAAGAAAAGTATTTTGATTTGAAGAGGTGATTAAAAACTAGAATTTTAACTAAGTAAAATAAATAAAAATAAAATAAAAGTTCCAATGCACGATTTCAAAAGATGATTTTAATCAAAATGACATAATTGTGTTAGATTAATTACATTTCTTAACTTAGAATTATTAAACTCATGTTCAAATTGTTACGAATAAATTCATCTCAACTCGGTAATTTGCTAACTTATGAACATACTTACCTACGAAAATCCATTTATCTCCTGACTATATCTCTACGTCAATTCAACCAATTAAACAAATTTTAATAAGCAAATGTGTTAATGCACATACACACTTATGAAATTAAAATAATCTCTTGTACATATCTCTATGCCAATTCAAAAAATTAATTCAATCTCATA